>SJYC01138554.1:0-13025 GCA_006408675.1 Madoqua kirkii
TACATACACCCAAGAGATGACACTGATGAAGATTTGGACTTGAGCCATTTCACGTAAAATGTGAGGCACAACAAAGAAGTGGAAGTAAGGCTCCTGTTATCTTAGGAGGAGCAAGGTCTGCTTGGATAATGAATCCAGTCTTTCTAGGTGTGCTTGCAGCTATGAAGGTGCAATAGTGTGATAATGGGTCTCTACTGGTGCAGAGTCCCAACCAAGGGACAGTTCTTTCCCAAAATCGCATACTGAACAACCACCTTATTAATTTCCCTTTCCTAACATCTCCTCAGTTTCTTCAAGATGAATAGTATTACTATCAAATCTAGAAAGGTAATTCAAAGAGCCTTTCAACATGCGTTCAGTTACAGTGCTCTGAAATTTTTCCTTGGTGCTATTAAATATAACTGTATATATTTTAGCCAAACATTATTGGAGTTTTTCTTTCTGTTTCCATAGCAGTCAGTGTGTTCATGTTATGGAACAGAAAGAAAAAAAATGCTTATTTCCATATTTATTTTGTGTGTCACTTCGCCCCCAAGTGATTGATCATTTAAAGCGAGTTATTGGGCATTCTTCCCGAAAGCTGTAAATTTGTTCTCCTATTCTCTCCAATGCTGACTTTCAGTATAGCAATATATACAACAATGTTAAAAACAAAGTCAAAACAAGTAAAGCTTACACTTTTTAAAAGCAACTTTATTGACATTAAATTCATATGCCAATGCAACATAGCCCCTTAACATGTATAATGCAATGGTTTTAATATATTCACAGAACTATGCAAAATTCACTAATAATTTTAGAATATTATTAAAAGAAATATACCCATGAGAAGTCACCCTCCATTCTCCTTTTCCCCGAGCTCTCTACTTTCTGTCTCTCTACAGTTGGCTATTTAACATATTTTTTATAAATGGATTCCTATATGATCTTTTTTGACTGTTTTCTTTTCTTTAATAGTTTCATCCATGCTGTAGCATGTGCTGCTGCTGCTGCTAAGTCACTTCAGTCGTGTCTGACTCTGCGACCCCAGAGACAGCAGCCCACCAGGCTCCCCTGTCCCTGGGATTGTCCAGGCAAGAACACTGGAGTGGGTTGCCATTTCCTTCTTCAATGCATGAAGGTGAAGAGTGAAAGTGAAGTCGCTCAGTTGTGTCCAGTTCCTAGCGACCCCATGGACTGCAGCCCACCAGGCTCCTCCGTCCATGGGATTCTCCAGGCGAGAGTGATGGAGTGGGGTGCCATTGCCTTCTCCACTGTAGCAGGTATTCATACTTTATTTCTTTCATTGGCTGGATAGTATTCGGTTGTATGGATATAGCATGTTTTGTTCATCTTTTCTTCAGTTATGGATATTTGGGTTGCTTTCACTTATAGGCCAATTTGAATAATATTGCTGTGGATATTTGTGTATAAGTATTTTTATAGACATATATTTTCAGATTTATTGCATTTATACCTAGGAATTACTGAATTGTACATTAAATCATATGGATTCCTTGCTGGTTCAGTGGTAAAGAACACTCCTGCCAATGCAGGAGACTTGAGTTCTATCCCTGGGTAGGGAAGATCTCTTGAAGAAGGAAATGGCAACCCACTATAGTATTCTTGCCTGGGAAATCCCATGGACAGTGGAGCCTGGCTGGTTATGGTCCTTGGGGTCACAAAGAATCAGACATAACTTATCAATTAAACAACATTGGTAACTCTGTGTGTGACATTTTGAGGAATTGCCAAACAGTTTTCCAAAGTAACTAGACATTCTTACCAGCAAAGGGTTTCAGTCTTTCCACGTCTTTGACAACATTTGTTATTGTGAGTCTTTTTGACTGCAGCTATCCTAGTGGAATGTGTAGTGGGATCTCATTGCGGTTTTGATTTGCATTGGCTTCAGCAATACATGAACCGTGAACTTCCTGATGTCCAAGCTGGTTTTAGAAAAGGCAGAGGAACCAGAGATCAAATTGCCAACATCTGCTGGATCATGGAAAAAGCAAGAGTTCCAGAAAAACATCTATTTCTGCTTTAATGACTATGCCAAAGCCTTTGACTGTGTGGATCACAATCAACTGTGGAAAATTCTAAGAGAGATGGGAATATCAGACCACCTGACCTGCCTCTTGAGATATCTGTATGCAGGTCAGGAAGCAACGGTTAGAACTGGGCATGTAACAACAGACTGGTTCCAAATAGGAAAAGGAGTCCATCAAGGCTGTATATTGTCACCCTGCTTATTTAACTTCTATGCAGAGTACATCATGAGAAACACTGGGCTGGAAGAAGCACAAGATGGAATCAAGATTGCTGGGAGAAATATCAATAACCTCAGATATGCAGATGACACCACCCTTATGGCAGAAAGTGAAGAGGAACTAAAAAGCCTCTTGATGAAAGTGAAAGAGGAGAGTGAAAAAGTTGGCTTAAAGCTCAACATTCAGAAAACAAAGATCATGGCATCCGGTCCCATCACTTCATGAGAAATAGATGGGGAAACAGTGGAAACAGTGTCAGACATTATTTTGGGGGGCTCCAAAATCACTGCAGATGGTGATTGCAGCCATGAAACTAAAAGACACTTACTCTTTGGAAGGAAAGTTATGACCAACCTAGACAGCACACTCAAAAGCAGAGACATTACTTTGCCAACGAAGGTCTGTATAGTCAAGGCTATGATCTTTCCTGTGGTCATGTATGGATGTGAGAGCTGGATTGTGAAGAAGGCTGAGCGCCGAAGAATTGATGCTTTTGAACTGTGGTGTTGGAGAAGACTCTTGAGAGTCCCTTGGACTGCAAGGAGATCCATCCAATCCATTCTGAAGGAGATCAGCCCTGGGATTTCTTTGGAAGGAATGATGCTAAAGCTGAAACTCCAGTACTTTGCCCACCTCATGCAAAGAGTTTACTCACTGGAAAAGACTCTGATGCTGGGAGGGATTGGGGGCAGGAGGGAAAGGGGATGACAGAGGATGAGATGGCTGGATGACATCACGGACTCGATGGATGTGAGTCTGAGTGAACTCCGGGAGTTGGTGATGGACAGGGAGGCCTGGCGTGGTGGGATTCATGGGGTCGCAAAGAGTCGGACACGACTGAGTGACTGAACTGAACTGAATGAATAGTAATGCTGAGCATTTTTAACATACTCGGACTATTGTATTTCTTCTTTAAAGAACTGTCTTTGCAGAGCCTTTGTTCATTTTTTAGATTGACGTCTTTTTACTGCCAAATTGTCTGATTCCTTTGACACACATATGATTTGTAAACATCTCGAAATATTTCCTGTACTTCTATGGGTTGTCTTTTCACTTTCTTAATGATTTACTTGGAAGAAAAAATGTTTTTAATTTTAATAATATTCAATATATCATTGTTTCTCTTTGACACTTGTGTTTTTGGTATCAGATCTTAAAAAATTTGCCTAACTCAAAGTCATAAGATTTATTCCTATGTTTTCTTCTGAGTTTTATAGTTTTTAGCTATACAGTTAGGTCTGAGATTTATTTTGCACTAATGGTATAAGAAAGAAATTCAACTTCATTCTTTTACATGTGGAAATCCTATAGTCTCAGGACCATTTCTAAAGAGATTATTCTTTCCCCAAATAAGTTGTCTTGGTGCCCTTGTCAAAAAACAATTAACCATAAATATAAAGGCTTATTTCTGAATTCTCAGTTCTGTTCCACTGACCTATATGTCCATCCTTATCTGGTACCACCCTGACTTAGTTATTGTAACTTTGAAGTAAGTTTCTAAAATGAGAAGAGTGAGCCTGCTATCTTGTTTTCTTCTTCGAGGTTGTTTTGGCTCTTCTGGGTCCTTTGAAATTTCACATGAATTCCAGCATCAGCTTGGTCACCTCTGCGAGGTCAGGTGGGAACCTGCATATCAATTTGGGGAATATTGCCATATTTACTATAGCATGTCTCTTATGCATTAATGCAATAGCTTTTCTTTCATTTACATCTTTTTAATTTCTTTTCAACAGTGTCTTATAGGTTTCAAGGTACACATTTTATGTGTGTCGGGCTGGATTGAAGCCTGTATTAGGGGAAAAAAAAAAGCCCTGGGATGGAAAGAACTTTTGCAGCAAAGATTCAGCAGCAATCTGATAGCTGAAAACTGCGCAGTGGGTCTGGTGATGGGCTGCTGTTGATAAAGCAAGATCAAGGGCTGGGACATTAAGGATGTGGCTTCCTAGTGAGCAGGGGTAACCTACGGTAGCAAGTGTAAAAGTGAGTATACTGAGAGCTCTCCTGACATCCTCACTATGTCCTGGCCCCCTTGATCCTACTGACCTGGGCATGTTTTAGCAATGGATAAGAAATGCACCAGGGAACCCTAAGTTTTTCAACATCAAGCATATCCTTAACCCTTTGCAGCAAACACTTGTCCCCACCAAGTCCACATGTCTGAGTGTCTGCTGACCCACCAGCTAATGGGGGTCTTGGTCTCTCGTAGATGGCCTCCTGCAAATTCTTCAGAGTTCCTGGGGGTATTCTATCTGACAGCTCTCTGCAGATAATGGGTGGGTATAGCACCAGCTTTTGCAAAAGGCAAAATACCCAGGGATGACTTTTCTAGGTAGATCCAGAAAAGTCATTTCCCCTGGAAAGAGCTCAAGGAGACTGGAGACTACCTTGGTGATGAACTGATCTATAATTGTGACAAGCTGGTATTGCTCCTGAAAGCTGCAACGGGCTTCAGGCATGAGAGAGCTCAGGAAACAATCTCTCTGAAAAAGATGGAGCACAGATAATGGTTTTATTTTGTCTGAACCAAACAGGAAACCACATCCCAAACCCTTTCAATCACTCTGCCATGTCATTAGTCCCCTCCTTTAACACTGCTCATCATGCCTGACAGTGACAGGAGGACCTCCAGGGTGGCATTTATTTCAGGGAAATGGATGTCTCAGCTCCTTATGTGATCTCGGAGGGGAAATATTTGCAAGCTGAGAAGAGTCCACAGAAGCCATCCCTCTTGGTAGCTGTGTTTGGGAGTAAAGCTGACATCTTGTTGCTGGGATCAGATTTCTTTTCGAAAATAGATGTTTGGGAGAAAATGCCAATTTCTTTCCACCTTGCCCTGTCCTCTCCTCACCATCCCTATCTCCATTCAAGTTCTGCCTGGTCCCAGGATAGATATTGTTGTCTAGAATTAGCAAAGACAGAAACAGGACTGGGTATTCATCTCTGGAACTTCACTGGTATCGGAACTTTAGGTAGCCCCCATGTCTTGACATCAGGCTACCTTGCTCTCATCCTGCCCCTGCCTTGGACCCCCTGGGAAAGCTCTGCTTCTACACCCCCAGTGAGCAGATGATCTGTTAGGCAAACTCTTTTGATTTCTCTTTACACTCCTATTTTCTATTAATTTTTTACAATGCGAAATCAGGCACACCTCACACTGAATATGAAGACTCTAACACTGTGAAACTTTGCAATTCCATAGTCCTTTCTGCAATAAGAGGCAGCATGTCTAAGGGATGTTTCAAATCTAGAGTTTGAGGATCGGCACTTTCAAGAAGATCAAGTGTTCCTCTTGTTCTCAAAGAAGAGGTGAGAAAGCAAATTGCAAATAGATAAAATGATAGGAAATACAGATGACCCTTGAAAAATGTGGGTTTGTGTGGGTCCACTTACATATTTTTTTTTCAATAGAAATACTACAGCACATTATGATCTGAACGTTGTTAAAACCGAGGATGTAGGACTGTGGATACGAGGACTGCATAGGTGGAGGGCAGACTATACATTTTCCACTGGGTGGAGGGTGGGTGCCCCTAATCCCCATGTTATCCAAGGGTCAGCTGTACTTGATGAGGTCCTAGGGACCATAGACACTCAAATAAACGGAGGCTCTTTTTACACAGGCACCGTGAATATATGAGTGTGTATATATGTGTAGTTGTTCAGTCACCCAGTTGTGTCTGACTTTGTGACCCTGTGGACTGCAGCTGCCAGGCCTCTCTGTCCCTCACTATCTCACAAGTTTGTAAAGTTCATGTCCATTGCATCGGTGATGCCATCCAGCCATCTCTGACACCCTCTTCTCCTTCAGCTCTCACTCTTTCCCAGCATCAGGGACTTTTCCAATGAGTCACCTGTTTGCATCAGATGACCAAAATACTGAAGTTTTAGCTTCAGCATCAGTCCTTCCAGTGAGTATTCAGGGTTGATTTCCCTTAAGATTACCTGGATTGATCTCCTTGCTATCCAAGGGACTCTCATGAGTCTTCTCCAGCACCATAGTTCAAAGGCATCAGTGCTTCAGTGCTCTGCCTTCTTTATAGTCCAGCTTTCACAGCCACGCATGACCACTGGGAAGACCATAGCCTTGACTATACAGAGCTTTGTTGGCAGAATAATGCCTCTGCTTTTCAACCCACTCTCTAGGTTTGTCTTTGCTTTCCTGCCAAGAAGCAAACATCTGATTTCATGGCTGCAGTCACCATCCGCAGTGATTTCAGAGGCCAGGAAAAGGAACTACCACCTTTCCCCCCTCTGTTTGTCATGAGTGGGCCCAGATGCCATGATCATAGTTTTTTTCAATATTTAGTTTTAAGCCAGCTCTTTCACTCTTCTCCTTCACCCTCATCAAGAGGCTCTTTTGTTCATCTTTGTTTTCTGCCATTAGAGTGGTATCATCCACATATCTGAGGTTGTTGATGTTTCTCCCACCTATCTTGATTCCAGCTTGTAACTCATCCAGCCCAGCATTTCTCATGATCTGCTCAGTGTATAGATTAAACACAGTGACAGCAGACTGTCCTGACGTACTCTTTTCTCAATATTGAACCAATCAGTTATTCCATACAGTGTTCTTAACTGTTGCTTCCTCAGGAGACAGGTAAGATGGTCTGGTATTCCCATCTCTTTAAGAGCTTTCCATGGTTTATTATGCTCCACACAGTCAAAACTTTAGAGATACCTAGGGAACATTTCATGCAAAGATGGTCACAATAAAGGACAGAAATGGTATGGACCTAACAGAAGCAATAGATATTAAGAAGAGGTGGCAAGAATACACAGAAGAACTGTACAAAAGATCTTAATGACCCAGATAACCACAAAGGTGTGATCACGCACATAGAGTCAGACATTATGGAGTGTGAAGTAAAGTGGGCCTTAGAAAGTATCACTATGAACAAAGCTAGTGAAGGTCATGTAATTCCAGTTGAGCTATTTCAAATCCTAAAAGATGATGCTGTGAAAGTGCTGCAGTCAATATGCCAGCAAATTTGGAAAACTCAGCAGTGGCCACAGGACTGGAAAAGGTCAGTTTTCATTCCAATCCCAAAGAAAGGCAATGCCAAAGAATGTTTAAACTACTACACAATTGCACTGATCTCACATGCTAATAAAGTAATGCTCAAAATTCTCCAAGTGAGGCTTCAAGAGTATGTGAACCAAAAACTTCCATATGTTCAGGCTGGATTTAGAAAAGGCAGAGGAACCAGAGGTCAGATTGCCAACATCCATTGGATCATAGAGAAAGTAAAGGGATTCCAGAAAAACATCTACTTCTGCTTCGTTGACTATGCCAAAGCATTTGACTGTGTGGATCACAACAAACTGTGGAAAATTCTGAAAGAGATGGGAATACCAGACCACCTTACCTGCCTCCTGCAAAACCTGTATGCAGGTCAAGTTAGAACTGGACATGGAACAACAGAACTGGTTCCATATTGGGAAAGGAGTATGTCAAGGCTGTATATTGTCACCCTGCTTATATAAGTTAACTTATATGCAGAGTACACCATGCAAAATGCTGGGCTGGATGAAGCATAAGCTAGAATCAAGATTACTGGGAGAAATATCAATAACCTCAGTATGCAGATAAACACTACCCTAATGGCAGAAAGTGAAGAAAAGAGCCTCTTGATGAAAATGAGAGGAGAGTGAAAAAGCTGGCTTAAAACTCAACATTCACAAAACAAAGATCATGGCATCCGGTTCCATCACTTCATTGCAAATAGATGGGGAAACAATGGAAATAGTGACAGACTTTATTTTCTTGAGCTCCAAAATTACTGCAGATGGTGATGGCAGCCATGAAATTAAAAGGTGCTTGCTCCTTGGAATAAAAGCTATGACCAACCTAGACAACATATTAAAAAGCAGAGACATTCCTTTGCCAACAAAGGTCTGTCTAGTCAAAGCTATGGTTTTTCCAGTAGTCATGTATGGATGTGAGAACTGTACTATAAAGAAAGGTGAGCACTGAAGAACTGATGCTTTTAAACTGTGGTGTTGGAGAAGACTTCTGAGAGCCCCTTAGACTGCAAGGAGATCCAACCAGTCCATGCTAAAGGAAATCAGTCCTGAATATTCATTAGAAGGACTAAAATGCTGAAGCTGAAGCTTCAGTACTTTGGCCACCTGATGCAAAGAACTGATTCATTGGAAAAGACCTTGATGCTGGGAAAAATTGAAGGTGGGCAGAGAAGGGGACAACAGAGGATGAGATGGTTGGATGGCATCACCGACTTGATGAACATGAGTTTGAGCAAACTCCAGGAGTTGGAGATGGACAGGTGAGCCTGGTGTGCTGTAGTCCATGGGATCTCAAAGAATTGGACATGACCGAGCAAGTGAACAACAGCAACACAGTCAAAGGCTTTGTTGTAGTCAATGGAACAGAGGTAGATGTTTTTCTAGAATTCCCTAGCTATCTCTATGATTCAGTGAATGCTGGCAATTTGATATCTGCTTCCTCTTCCTTTTCTAAGTCTAGCTTGGACATCTGGAAGTTCTTGGTTCGCATAATGCTGAAGCCTAGCATGCAAGTTTTTAAGCATGACCTTACTAGCATGGGAGATGAGTGCAATTGTCCGATGGTTAGCACATTCTTTAGTACACTCCTTCTTGGGAATTGGGATGCAGATTGACCTTTTCCAGTCCTGTGGCTGGGTCTTTCAGATTTGCTGACATACTGAATGCAGTACCTTGATGGCACCATCCTTTAGGATTTTAAAATAGTTCTACTGGAATTCCCTTGCATCCACTAGCTTTATTAACAGCAGTGCTTCCTAAGGCCCACTTGAATTTGCTCTCCAGAATGTCTGGCTCTGGGTGGCTGATCATACCATCATAGTAATCTGGTTCATTTTGTACAATTCTTCCATGTATTGTTTCCATTTTGTCTTGATCTTTTCAGTGTCTACCATGTATATACGTATATATGTGTGTATGTATGTATAATTCGTTTATGCAGACTCCTGCACACACATATATATACACAGAAAGAGAGAGATCACTTAAGATTGAAGCATCCTATGATGTAGGTAATATTTATTTCTACTTTACAGACGAAACAGTTCAAACTACTTGCCCAAGGACACCCCAGACTGAGAATCCAACTCAGATGGCCCGGGTTCAATGTTTTCACCTGCTCAGTATCAGTCTCCTTTCTTCCAGGGGTTCCTTTTTTCAGAAACAGCCTCCCCTCATGTTGTGTAGTCTTCTGGGGACTGTCAGTCAAGGGGTTATGCCCTCCTCTGCCCAAAAGCAAGTAGGTGATCAAGGACACCCTATCCTATGAGTCAGAATTCTGAAAGGAACAGCACAGTGACGGCTGGGGCAGCTCACCCCTGTGATTGTTGCACGAGAAACGGTCTCATTTGTTCCTGCATTCCACACTCCCAAGGCCACTCTGCGCCAGCCCTTGCTGAGGGCTGCTCCTTTAGGCTGCCCCTCTGAGCTGTGAGCTTCCCTTCTGCACAGGTTGGTGGATGCGGGGGAGTGCCATCAGATCCCCTCGCCTGGGCCGCCGGCACGCTGGCCCTGATGGCTCACAGCCAAGGCCGCCCAGCACTTGCCCTCAGCCACACAGAATCTCGTCCAGGGCACAGCCTTCAGGGGTACAAAGACCTGGCCCTCTTGGATCAACCTGCATTACCATTAAGGGCATCTCAGGTCCAGAGCTCCCGCTCGGATCAACTGAGTCTTCTGCTGCAGTTAGAGTCCAGCTTCTTCTCCCTGCCGCGTTCACTGGCTCGCAGGTGCGGCTCCTGTGGCCACTGGCAGCATCCCTGCTGTCTGCAGAGCTGTACCTCAGAGTCCAGGGAACGCGGCCTCAGACCGCAGCTCTGAGCACGCCACCTCAGCCTGCTGCCGGAGCCCCCTAGCTGACTCAGCCAGGCCTTGGCACCTCTGTGAGTCTCCTGGAGCTGTCCTCACACAGCACCACGGACTGGGTGACGCCGACAGCAGACATTGATTTCTCGCGTTTCTGGAGGCTGAAAGTCTGAGGGGTCAACAGGGTTGGCTTCCTCTAGGCCTCTCTCTGGCTTGTGGACGGCCGTCTTTCCCTTTGTCCCTCTGTGTTCGTCTGCGTCCTGGTTTCCTTTTTTTATAAAGATACCTGTTATGTAGGATCAGGGCCTACCTATATGACCTCATTATAACTCAATTTCCTCTCTCAAGGTCCGCTCTCCAAATATAGCTACATTTTGAGGTACTAGGGCTTCAACATATGAATTTGAGATGGACACTTGTCGGTCTAGAAAAACCTCTATAGCCTGAATTCCTCCCCCATCAACACTTGTCAGTCTAGAAAAACCTCTGTAGCCTGAATTCCTTTCCCACTCTACTGTTTAGTAGTACGTGGTTCGGAATCTAGTCTGTGAGCAGATGAGTCTGGATGCTTAACTCTCTTGGTGCTTAACTCTTCTCACTGCAAACTGGATACAACTGCAATGTGTGACTCTAAAAGGCAGTGAATGGTATCATTGACAGTACAGGAGCTAACAAACAGAAAGTACAATTAAGATGCATCCATTTTAAGTGAATAGGAACTGTTGTCTTCCTTTGAGATGTAGCCAAGTGTCAAATCAGTGGAGGAAGGTGAATGGGTCAGGGTGCCAGGGTAACCAGCAGTCATGTAAAAATAAATCAAGTTGGAGCTTCTTTGTAATTATTATTAGCATGAAAAAGAATATCTTAGGAGTTTCTTTTTTAATAACTTTAGTATGGAAAGCACCTTCCTAAGACTGTCCCAAAGTCCAAAAGCATTTTTAAAGAGGGATCAATTTAGCCACATTAAAAAGAATTACCATCCACATCCTGAGTGATGTGCAGCTAATTAAGACTGGAAAGAAAGGGAGGAGCAAGGAAACCACACTGAGGAACATGCCGAAAATCGCCCCTTCTCCCTCAGACTCCTCATCCAGCATCTATGAGCCCAAGGCCTCTGACAGCACTAACTGTGTTCCTGCTTCCTGGGGAGTGTCTGCAGACCCACTGCCCACCTGTGGCGGTGCTAACCCATTCTGTCATCAGCAGGTCCAAGTGATTGTAGCTTGGTCTGTGGAAACTATACCTTCCCATCTGCTGCAAAAGTCAAGGCCTTTGGCTGCTGCATCTGTTATTCGTGGCTGCTGCCCCAGCTCCGGCCAAGGCTGTAGGATATGAAGTGTCAGACTAGAATGAGGATATGGAATTCGGTCCCTCTGACTAATCACCGGATAGCAACCAACTCTGCTAACCTTTCCTTGTGAAACAAAGAAATAAAGGCTTCCATCCCTTAAAAAAGTCATGGAAACAAAAACAATAAAATCAAAACTATGAAAAAATATTTATCATATGTACTACTGAAAATGTTTATTTCCCCAACTTATGAAGAATTTCTACAGGGCAACAAGGAAATGACCCAGTGAACAAACAGGCAAATGACAGAAACCATTCAGAGTTAAGGAAGTACTATTAATAGAAATGGTGCATTTGAAAAGTACTCAGCTTAACTAAAAATAAGAGAAAGTCCTATTAAGTCAAGTTAAGACTATTGGGGGTACTGTATTTTAGCTATCACACTGGTGAAGATAAAGATCAAAAAATAAAAATTGTGAGACTCTTGGAATTGTTCAGGATATGGGAGAACTATCACAAAATGTTGGTTCAGTTCAGTTGCTCAGTCATGTCCGACTCTTTGCGATCCCATGAATCGCCACACGCCAGGCCTCCCTGTTCATTACCATCTCTCGGAGTTCCCTCAGACTCGCACCCATTGAGTCCGTGATGCCATCCAGCCATCTCATCCTCGGTCGTCCTCTTCTTCTCCTGCCCCCAATCCCTCCCAGCAGCAGAGTCTTTTCCAATGAATCAACTCTTCTCATGAGGTGGTCCAAGTACTGGAGTTTCAGCTTTAGCATCATTCCTTCCAAAGAAATCCCAGGGTTGATCTCCTTCAGAATGGACTGGTTGGATCTCCTTGCAGTCCAAGGGACTCTCAAGAGTCTTCTCCAACACCACACTTCAAAAGGATCAATTCTTCAGTGTTCAGCCCTCTTCACAGTCCAACTCTCACATCCATACATAACCACAGGAAAAACCATAGCCTTGACTAGATGGACCTTAGTTGGCAAAGTAATGTCTCTGCTTTTGAATATGCTATCTAGGTTGGTCATAACTTTTCTTCCAAGGAGTAAGCGTCTTTTAATTTCATGGCTGCAGTCACCATCTGCAGTGATTTTGGAGCCCCCAAAAATAAAGTCTGACACTGTTTCCACTGTTTCCTCATCTATTTCCCATGAAGTGATGGGACCAGATGCCATGATCTTCATTTTCTGAATGTTGAGCTTTAAGCCAACTTTTTTACTCTCCTCTTTCACCTTCATCAGGAGGCCCTTTAGCTCCTCTTCACTTTCTGCCATAAGGGTGGTGTCATCTGCATATCTGAGGTTATTGATATTTCTCCCGGCAATCTTGATTCCAGCTTGTGTTTCTTCCAGCTCAGCGTTTCTCATGATGTACTCTTCATAGAAGTTAAATAAGCAAGGTGACAATATACAGCCTTGATGTACTCCTTTTCCTATTTGGAACCAGTCTATTGTTCCATGTCCAGTTCTAACTGTTGCTTCCTGACCTGCATACAGATTTCTCAAGAGGCAGGTCAGGTGGTCTGGTATTCCCATCTCTTTCAGAATTTTCCACAGTTTATTGTGATCCACACAGTCAAAGGCTTTGGCATAGTCAATAAAGCAGAAATAGATGTTTTTCTGGAACTCTCTTGCTTTTTCCATGATCCAG
>SJYC01138555.1:0-23448 GCA_006408675.1 Madoqua kirkii
TCTTTCAGAATTTTCCACAGTTTATTGTGATCCACACAGTCAAAGGCTTTGGCATAGTCAATAAAGCAGAAATAGATGTTTTTCTGGAACTCTCTTGCTTTTTCCATGATCCAGCAGATGTTGGCAATTTGATCTCTGGTTCCTCTGCCTTTTCTAAAACCAGCTGGAACATCAGGGAGTTCACGGTTCACGTATTGCTGAAGCCTGGCTTGGAGAATTTTGAGCATTACTTTACTAGTGTGTGAGATGAGTGCAATTGTGCGGTAGTTTGAGCATTCTTTGGCATTGCCTTTCTTTGGAATTGGAATGAAAACTGACCTTTTCCAGTCCTGTGGCCACTGCTGAGTTTTCCAAATTTGCTGGCATATTGAGTGCTGCACTTTCATAGCACCATCTTTCAGGATTTGAAACAGCTCCACTGGAATTCCATCACCTCCACTAGTAATTAGCCTCCAATAAAAATAATTTTTTTAAAAGAACTTTCAGAAAACATACAGATGGCCAACATACACATGAAAAAGTGTTCAGTATCACTAATCACTGGGGCTTCTCAGGTGGCTCAATGGTAAAGCATTCTCCTGCCAATGCAGGAGCCAAAAGAGATGCAGGTTCAGTCCCTGAGTTGACAAAATACCCTGGACTAGCAAATGGGAACCCATTCCAGTATTCTTAGGTGGAAAATTCCATGGACAGACGAGCCTGGTGGGCTACAGTCCATGGGGTCACAAAAGAATCGGTTGCAACTGAGCACATACACATCACTAATTGTTAGAGAAATACAAATCAAAACCACAGTGAGATAACATCTCACACCTATCAAAATGGTTATTATCAAAAAGAAAAGTATTGGTGAGGACGTGATTAAAGGGAATCCTTGTGCACTACTGATAGGAATGTAAATAGATGCAGCCACCACAGAAACAGTATGCAGGTTCCACAAAAAATTAAAAATAGAACTACCATATGATCTAACAATTCCACTACCTGAAAACAATGGGAAAAAAAAGCACCCCTATATTTATTGCAGCATCATTCACAACACTGAAGATATGTAAGCAAACCAAGTGTCCATCCAGAGATGAATGGATAAAGAAAATGTTATATACATTGATACAGACACACATTCACACACAAACACACACTCTCACAGGAATACTTAGCCATAAAAAAAGAATGAAATCTTGCCATTTATAGCAACATGGACAGACCCGGGAGGTATTATGCTAAGTAAAATGTTAGACAAAAACAAATACCATATATTTCACTTTTATGTGGAATCTGAAAAACAAAACAAAGGAATATACAAAATAGAAACAGATTCTCAGATACAAAGAACTGGTGGTTGCCAGAGGGGAAGACAATTAAGAGGTACCAACTCCCAACCATAAGATAAATCATGGGGGATTAATGTGCACATAATAGTAAAATTCATTTTATCAACTTTGTACAGTGATCATTTCATAATGTATAAAAATATAGAATCACTATACCGTACATTTGAAATTAATAATATTGTATAGTAATCAAAAAATTAAATAAGACAACTTTCAGATTCAACAGGTGATGTTTTTTCTTTTTTGGCTTGTGGTAAAAGGGAGGATTAAACTGCCTGGAAATTTTCTAGTACAAAGGCCCTATGGCAAAAGAGCAGAGTAGCATCCTGATAGCTTTCCCATATGGCTCTCTGATTCCATCATTGTATTTGCATACAGTTTACATAGGTTTTTATTTTCATGTGTCAGTCAGTGATGCCGCCTCCTCTGAGAAATCACGTCAGGATCCACTAGCTACCAGAGCCTGGAGATCCTTCTATGATCTACTCAGATCAAATCTAGCCCTGGTAACTCTGATCCTTTCAAAACAAAACCTACCTTTTAAAAAGTACAGTCAGGTCAAGAGCCAAACCTTTCAACTAGTAAGGTAAAGACTTAACAGGATAATTTGCTAATTTAAGTAGGGTAGAATAAACCCATTAATTGTGGCCTTGCACACAATTGTGGCTTTTGCTCCGCACATTTTAAAGTCAAGACTCTTCGGAAAGAAATAACTAAACTATGGGAGGGCACACCGAAGACTGTGGTCTCATCTCACAGTCACTGACTACGTTTGTGGGGTTACCAGTTACTGCAAAATTATGGTCGTTTGCCTGTCAGCTCAGTTCACCCTCTGAAGATAAAACACTTGTTTCTGTACTCAGCGAGCTGGTGGTAGGGGTTGAGGTAACTTTTACACTGCGACCTAAAAATCTTCAAAACACATTGCTAACTAAAACACAGTTTTGAATTTGCATTCCTGATCTTAATATTGCTCAAATATATGTAAATTTTAAAAAATTTTAGCAAATAATTAGTAAAATTGTCTCTAGGTTAGAAATAATGTCTCCATTTCAACAAAATAAAATGGCTTGATTCATAGAAAACATTTTTGTGAAGGCTCTTTAAATTCACAAGAACTTAACCATGTAGAAATCAGATAAATTTTCTTTTTAGAGGCGTTTATAAAGCATAGTATGGAGGTCAGAATTTGGGAAATGATTAAGCAAATCTAATTCTAAAATCACCTTTTCTTGAAACATGTATCAATTGGTAAGGCAGACATGTATGTTATCAATGGTATTTGTTTTCAGGAAGACATTTTTATTTTAACAAATTTCTGAGACTCCACCAGTTTTAACTTGGATCCTTAATATGGCTCTGATTAGTGTTGCCGGCCTAATTATAAAATCACTAGGCTTCCCCTAAGATTAAAATCTAGAATGCACCTATCTCAGTAATCTTAAATTGCCTATTAAGGCATTTCTAAATCATTTCATTTCGCTGCATTATTAAGCATTTAGGTTTAAGTTATGGTTTAAGATACTCACGGGTGGAGGGATCCAACCCATAGACGGCTCTCAACAAAAATGCAGTTGTGCCCAAAAAGCTAAATGAAATTCTTTAGGAATGCCCCAACCTTCTTTAGAGTAAGAGGCAAGTGCAGTATTTGGCAATACAATTTCGTCACAAATTCAACGGCAGGTTAAAGTGCCCTGTAGTCGAGGTCTGATTTTTTCCTAAATTTCAGGAACAAAAGAAGCGTTCGCAAGCATACAGGGATTGAACTCCCACTCTCTCCCCCCGACCTAGTAAATCAAATCGAGGAAGATAAGCGTCCACGAGCACGCCTCGCTTTTCTTTCCCTTCAGGGCTAGCGTTTCGGGAGGAAAGGCTGCGGCTATTCTTCGTGGAACCAAGGTCCCGGGACTGAGACAGGCCCAGCCCCCAGGTCCTCGCAGCTGCCCTGAAATTCAGCCCGTTAGCGGCGACTGGCCCCTGAAAGAAAAACACCTTCTCCAGCAGGGGGAGGGAGAGGAAACGGCGCACAAAAAGCAGTGCGACTTGTCCCTTACCGCCGTCTAAGGGTGGGGAAAAAGGAAACAGAAACGGGCCACACTCAAGAGCTCCCGCCCGAGCGGCTTTTAAACTGCGTTTCCACCACCTCTCGCAGGGCGCCGCGGCTAATGGAACCCGCGCGAGGCGTCCCGCCAATCACCGCCGCGCTTCCTCCGGCCGCAGGCCAATGGCGGCGCGCCTTCTTGGGGCGTGGGCGAAGAGAGTCCTCTCCCCTGGCCGTGGTGTGTGGGCTGGGGTTGGTGCGGACTCCTGGCTTGGCCGCCCTGGGCCGCACTTGTCCTGCAGGGGCTTTTGTGTCCGCCTTTGGCTTGGCTTTGTGTGCGCGGGTTTCCGCTGGGCTTCGAGGCGCCAGTCCCGGCCGGGAGCAGTGAGGCTCGGAGGCGGGAACGCGCCCCCCTCCCCGGGCGAGGAGCGAGCGCGCCGGCGTGAGCGGAGGGTGTGAGGGCTGCGGGGAAGGGGATTCGCCGCCGAGATGCCGGAGTTCCTGGAAGACCCCTCGGTCCTGACGAAAGAGAAGTTGAAGAGTGAGTTGGTCGCCAACAATGTGACGCTCCCGGCCGGGGAGCAGCGCAAAGACGTGTATGTGCAGCTCTACCTGCAGCACCTCACGGCGCGCAACCGGCCGCCGCTCGCCACCAGCGCCAACAGCAAGGGGCCCCCGGACTTCTCCAGCGACGAGGAGCGCGAACCTACCCCGGTCCTCGGCTCCGGGGCCGCCGTCGCGGGCCGCAGCCGCGCCGCCGTCGGCAGGGTAAGGACGCCCGGCCGGGGCCACAAAGGCGAGCGCTGAGCAGTGGGCGCCCCCTCGGGCCTCGGCGGCGGGTAGGCCCCCCACCCGCCCAGGGGGCTGGCCTCTGGGTCTGCGGACGCCCCACGCGGCCTCTTGGCCTCGGGCTCTGAGAGGGGAGGGGCCGGAGCGGAGCGCCCCGAAGTTGGGGCGGCAGGGCGCGCGTCTTGTCCGCGGTGTGTCGTGGGCTGTGAAGTTAGCTTTGCCCTCGGGTTGCGCGCGGACAGGTCGTTGTCCCTGAACCCCCGGCCGTCGGGAGCGGGTAGTGAAGCCGGGACTTCCCAGCCCTTTTCGAAAAGCCCTGAGAAGGGTTAGCTCGAAACGGCTACTGGTTACGCTTGAGCATTTTCCCGCTTTATTAACTGAAATGACTAGTGAGCGGATCTCAGAGCGCTCCCTGGAGGGCAATTTGTGACGTGCTAATATCTAACCAAATTTTGAAATAAAGAAATTCCCGCCTTTTTATGTTTTTTTGCATAAGGAGGGCTTTTTGAACGGTTTGTGTTTTTCCTGTTTGGGTTACTCCTTTCTAGCACCAGGCAGTTTTTTGGCGGGGCAGCATTACTCTAAATTCAGCAAACTTTTAAAAATGTATCTTTGAAAGACTATCAGAGACGCTCAAATATTTGAAAATCCTAAGTATTAATGGTTTGGGAAGGTTGATTGTTTTCGTGTATTTGCATGAAGAAAGGAGAGCCTTTGGAATTAGGAGAAATGTTTCTTTCGTGACATTCTCCGTTGTTGATGTTGCAGTTTGAAATATGTAATCCCGAATTCAGATTGGCTCCAGCAAATGCGCATTTAGTTTGAGAATAGTTTGGGTTTTGTTCGGTGTGTTTTTATGTGCTGTTTTGTTAGTATTAACAAGCCTGGTTGTCACTTCAAATCATAGTAGGATATGGTTAAAACTGGTGTAAAGTATAGTGCTTTGTAAAACATTAAAAGTTGAGTTTGGAGTGTTGGTACTGATTAAGGACTGCTTCAAAGTTATTTTAACTTACTCAGTGTGTTTTCTGGACTACCCATATGGAAATGAAGGAAAGATATAATAGACACATGTAGATTTAATTAGATCTTAAGCCTGGGCTTTAGAGAAATTGAAAATCTTACGTCTTAAATCGGTACTTGGCATATGGTAGTGCCAAATAAATATTGGTTTGATAAATAAAATTCAGTCTCAATTTATTGTTTCTGATGCCTTGTTTTTGTGGATTTGAAAAAAGCCATTGTATTTCATCAGAAGAAATTTATTTTTGAAATAAGGAATATCCCTTACCCGTTTTTCCCCAGCCCCTCAGGAAACAGAAGTAATGTTTAAACTATTTTAGTAAAAATTCGGTTGAAAAATGAAGTATTTTCCATTTAAATCAGCACTTAAAAAAAAAATCTTTATATCGACTCCTATGTTGGTCTTGTGTGCAATGTATCATTGTTGAATCGTGGAAGTATTTGGCTGTATGTGTGTGATAGGATTATTTCCTCTTATTCTGATGATGATTTGTTGTCGACAGAAACAACCATCTGAGTTTTGATGTTTTTTCTCCAACTTTAGAAGAGAGTGTCCCAATGTGACCTGTGTTTGGGGTATAAGAAGACCTGAATGTAAAAATTTTTAATTTCAGTTCAGTTTTCCAACATTGTTGAGTTCCTGTGATGGGCTCTTAACTACAAGAGTTTGTTTCCTGTAGACCAACCAAACACTGTAATTAATTTCTTGGATTAGCTCAGTAAGTTACCAACTTTATCCAAATTAGTCAGCACAATGCAAATAAATAGACTTTCCAGATAAGCTCAGTGGTAAAGAATCCACCTGCCAATGCAGGAAACGCTGGAGACTAAGATTCTGTCCCTGGGTTGGGAAGATCCCCCTGGAGGAGGAAATGGCTACCCACTCCAGTATTCTTACCTGAAGGATCCCATGGACAGGCTGCCGGGCAGGCTACAGTCCGTAAGGTCGAAAAGAGTCAGAAGCAACTGAGCCACACACATGCAGATAAACTGAGTTAAAGAAAGTAGCTTTTTAAAAGAACCTTTGTCCAGTAACGTGTATCTCAATTACTGTTTCAATCTTTATAGAGAACAACGGTGTCATAGACATAGCTGTAAGTTTTCCCTACCTGTGCATTTAAAACTCAGAATTGTGTACCCTGGGTTGGACTCTGGTATCAACAACTTGAGAAGGTTAACAGTGGTAGTTGGTTAGCAACATCGTTTCTGTTTTAAAGCACATTAAGTAAAAAATGAGTTCTATTTTAACTGAGGAGTCTGATTTATTTTTTTTATTAGGCATAGGAAAAACATTGAATTTATAAGAATACTGTGTGCTATTTATAATTGGTATATGAAATTATTCTTTTTTATACAAGTATTCCTCTTGTATATACAGAGTTTATGTTCCAGTCATTTTTAGTCCTATGTGTAATAACAGTATAGAGTCAGGTGTTTGTTTGTTTGTTTGTTTTTAATTTTTGGCCCCACCCAGCAGCATGTGAGACCTGAGTTCCTCAACCAGGGATCCATCTGGTACCCCCTGAATTGGAAGGCAGAGTCTTAACTCCTTGACCCACTGGGGAAGTCCTTAGAGTCACATTTCTTAAAAGAATATTTATAACCTAGGAGAAAGCCAAATTTAATGGTGAATTTTTTAACACTTTAAAACAAACATTAATGTGGATTTGGCCAAGGACATAGTGTATGCCTTCGATCTTAATATGGGTTTATGTGGAATATGTTTAATTAAAGGAGTTGTTTCATGTCAGCCACTGCCATGAGCAGGTTCACGTGGTGTGATAGGACAGAATGTTTACATGTTCAGAATTTGGTTTTTGTTTTTAGTTTTCTTTTTTCTAAGCTTTCTGTGTCATCCATCTTGATGATAACCAGTATTTTCTGGTGATGGAATTACTGATATTTTCCACAAAAATAAACATTTACAGAGGTGATGGTCTGCCTTTCATTTCCAGGGTATAAAACATTGTAGCTATTTGGGATCCAGGAGAGTATGGCATTTTTGAATGGTCTAATCTGTTGAATTATGAATTCTTAACAAATACTTAATTACATGGAGCAGAACAGTGAGGAGTATGTTATATAGTAAATGTTAAATCATAAGTGGACCACCTACAGTGAAGTGTTAAGGGTACAGGCTTCTGATTCAGAATTACAGATTCAAGTCCCAGGTCTGCCCTTATTCAGATGATCTCAAAGAACAGTGCCTATCAGATGCTCAATTTTCATCTGAAATAGGAATAATCTAATAACTATTTAGATTGAGGGTTACATGAGGTTGCATTTGTGAAGGCGTGTAGTACTCAGCAACTACAGCATATGATAGCTATTACAACATGGGATTTCTGAATTTTGTTGCCTTTAATGCCAGAGCAATACAGTTTTAGCATAATACATTCAGAATTGGATAAGCTAAGTTTGTGAAAGTGATATATACAAAGTGTGCTGAGGTGTACCATACAACTTAGTATGCAGATTGCTTGAGTTAGCTAAACAACTTTGTGCTTCAGTTTCCTTTCTTGTAAACTGGAAGTATCTATCACATAGGATATTTAGGATTCAGTAAGTTGGGCTTCCCTAGTGGCTCGGACAGTAAAGAATCCACCTACAATGCAGGAGACCTGGGTTCGATCCCTGGGTTGTGAAGATCCTATGGAGAAGGGAAAAGCTACCCACTCCAGTATTCTGGCCTGGAGAATTTGGACTACTGGAGAGTACATGGGGTCGCAAAGAGTCAGACTCAACTTTCAGTTTCTTTCAAGTTAATACATACGGCTCTTAGAACACAATTTGGTATATAAATGCTCAGTAGAATCTGTTTTATAGTAATAATGTTATATTAATACTTCCTGGGTGGCTCAGATGGTTAAGTGTCTGCCTATAATGTGGGAGATCCAGGTTCGATCCCTGCCTCGGGAAGATCCTCTGGAGAAGGAAATGGCAACCCACTTGAGTACTCTTGCCTGGAGAATCCCATGAACAGAGGAGCGTGGTAGGCTGCCGTCCATGGGGTCGAAAAGGTTCGGACACGGCTGAGCGACTTCATTTTCACTTTTCAGCATCTTTGCTGGTAATGGTAGAGATTTAAATGAGTGGCTTATTAGGTGATATCATAGAACTTTTGTATTTTAAAATTGAAAAAAAAATTAGAGATCATCTGGTAGTTGGGAAGAAACTAGAGAGTGGTGCCTGGCACCTAATTGGTAGTTGATATTTTTGACCAAAGGAAGCAGATTACATATTTACTTAAAGGAACAAAGCTTGTTGGAGGCAGAAATCGGTGCAGCTAATGACTCCTTCCTGGTTGAAACTGCTGGTTTGATAAACATGTATACTACAGTAGTTGGTAAATATGTATACTCCCAATTTTTATATTCTCATTAAATTTGATATTTCATAGAATGGCATTACTTTTCTGAGACTTTTTTTTCCCATTAAAAGTAAAGCTCAGGTGCCCTGATATGAACACCTGTGCTTTTGACATATCTTATGCCAGTTTATTGGCCTCTTACTCAGAATTTCTTTGTACAGCTGTAGGTTTTCACTGTTTTAAGAAAATGTAAGGAAGCTGGTTTCCTGCTTGGGTTTGCTAAGGCTTTGTTCTTTCTTAATAAGAAATTGATTTTTTTTTTAAATAAGTGGATAATTTCCCCTTCATTGGATGGCACTTTGATTCATTCATTCAATGAAACATCTATCAGGTACCTTTTCCTATATCAGGCACTCTTTTAAACTACAGATGCTTGGGTTACAATATGACAGTACTCCTGTTTTGTGTTATCCTCTTAAATGCTGCATCCAAAATTATCTGAACTACACATTAGAATAAAGATTCTCAGGCCCATGATTAGAACTCAGAATGGAGTAAGACTCTTTTTAATAGGGACAACTCTTCCAAAAGTTCTGAGATTTTGCTAACAGACCAGACTGAAGGAGTTTATCTGGAAAAGGTAAAGCATATATGCTGATAACTAATAGAGACTAAGTATTGAATGTGATGAGCACCAAAGATAGAGTTCTTGAAAACCTCAGGCTGCATCCAGACGTTGAAATTCATAGATGTTAAGAGAATGTGAACATTCTTGTGGTTGGAGGAATTTTTTTCTACAAGCGATCTATACCTAAAGTATTTATATTGCATAATGGAGTTTTTCTTCCCAGTCTATTTGGAAAATTCAAGTAGCTGACAGGATTAGATCTTTTTGTTTTTTTTTTAAGCCTTTTGTAAAGAGTTCAAGGATTTGGTATCTAGAACTCTTAGACTCTAGGAAGCTATTTTGATATCAGGTGTAGGTTGCTTGAGATTTGAGCTTGATGATCCTAGATGAGTACAATTTTAAAGCCTCCTAAAAGTGCCCTTGGTAATTTTTCGTGACACTTAAAAAATTGTGTTAACAATTTCTCTTGTGTTGATGACATTGTTCTTTTTATGCTCTTTCAGTTCAGTTCAGTCCCTCAGTTGTGTCCTACTCTTTGTGACTCCATGAATCGTAGCACGCCAGGCCTCCCTGTCCATCACCAACTCCTGGAGTTTACCCAAACTCATGTCCATCAAGTTAGTGATGCCATCCAGCCACCTCATCCTCTGTCGTCCCCTTCTCCTCCTGTCCTCAGTCTTTCCCAGCATCAGGGTCTTTTCAAATGAGTCAGCTCTTCGCATGAGGTAGCCAAAGTATTGAAGTTTCAGCTTTAACATAAGTCCTTCCAATGAACACCCAGGACTGATCTCCTTTAGGATGGACTGGTTGGATCTCCTTGCAGTCTAAGGGACTCCCAAAAGTCTTCTCCAACACCACAGTTCAAAAGCATCAATTTTTCGGCACTCAGCTTTACTTTATAGTCCAACTCTCACATCCATATATGACTACTGGAAAAACCATAGCCTTGACTAGACAGACCTTTGTTGACAAAGTAATGTCTCTGCTTTTTAATATGCTGTCTAGGTTGGTCATAACTTATGCTCTTTATATAAAGTTATTTCACATTTTTATTCGGTTAAAAAACAAATTCTAGTACATTATTTGCCTGGCTTTTCTTTCCTCCCCCGCATCATTGGAAAGTAAACAGCCCATACAACTTTATGATTTTCACCATTTTGCATAAAATATTTCTAGGATGCATTATTGACTCTTCTGCCTTAAATAGTAATCTGGGCCTACCTTGACTTTGATATTTGTGGCCATTATTTAAACAACCATTTATATTCGGTACTCTGATGCTTTCTGGGATTACTGAGACATTTGTGAAGCTATTTGCCACAACCCAGAAGGTAACCTGACTTTCACTTCCTCCCCCTTTTTAACCTTGGAAATTTTATAGTTTTTCCAGTAAATAATGCTATTCCTTAAATTATTTTAAAAACCACCTTTAAGTTTTTTTCTCTGTTCCACATTTTTCAGCTACTCTTAGTGAAATGGTCATGCAGATTGTGTGGCAGCAAAGTAGTAACAGAGGTGATAGGTATTCATAAAGTCTGATTTCCTTATGTGTCAAAAAGCTGGCTACTAAAGTCACTATATACAAAAAGAATATCCGTTTGGGCTTCTTAAATTCCAGATGCTTGTTTAAAAGCAATCAATTTTACACATAACATGATTAAACCTTTTTGCATAGTAAAGTCTTAAAGTTTGCTGATTTAAATTGTCAAGAATTATTGAAAAGCCAGTAGTAAATTGTTATTTACGAATATCTGAATGAAAATGTTCAGACCCAGACTTGCTCTTTGAAATTTTTGGTGCCATCACCTCTTCTTAGATAAGTTAACCAAAATTGACTGTTTTAACAGTAATAACTAAAATTTGAGTTACTTGCTTGCGTTGTTAAGTTTGTATAATTATAATTGAACTTACAAAATACTTTTGAATGATGAGTTGCTTTTAAATTAATCAAATTGCTAAGCCCTACTGTAGTATAAGTTAGCTTGAAGATAAATTTGCATGTTTATTATATGCAGTGTTAGTTATATAGTAAATGAAATTTTCTTAATTTGAAAGTTTTAATTAGAAATTGATAACTGGACTTTGTTTACAGAAAGCCACAAAGAAAACTGATAAACCCAGACCAGAAGATAAAGATGATCTAGATGTAACAGAGCTGTCTAATGAAGATCTTCTGGATCAGCTTGTGAAATATGGAGTGAACCCTGGTCCTATTGTGGGTAAGCTGATTAAGTTTCAAGTATCTTTTTATGAAGCAGTCCCCAAATTGTTTTCCCCTCTTGTCCAGCAGGTAGAGTTTTTGTTCTAAGGGCCTGTCATTATTTTATGACCAGGACTTCAGTTTCCCTAAATATAAATATAGATGGGGGAAATATAATTACATAATTGGACTATATAATCTCAACTATATAACCCTCAAGATTACTCTGTTGCGATTGTTTCGTTTTGTGGCCATATCATACTGCTTGGTGAGACATAATGGATTTTATGTAACAGTTGAGGAAAATCTGAGGTAACATAGCTGGCCAGATTAATCCAAATCAGTAAGTTACTGATAGACTTGTTAATATAACTCAAATTATTTGGTTCCCAGCATGGTACTCCCTTTTATTTATCATTAAAAATGTGGTTTAAAAAGTAATTCAAGAAGGATACCCTAAAGAACAAACTGAAAAGAGAAAACTTGAAAGTAAATACCCTGGATTTTCATCCAGGGTTTGGTTATTGTTAAGTCATTAAGTTTGCAAGGCTGATACGCCTTAATTTTGGAGGGTGTTGGCAATAAACTCAAGATGAGAAAGTTCTATTTGATCTTCTTAGTTATATAAAATTTTGAATACTGTAGATTCGTGAGTTTTTATCTATAGGTGTAGTTGCAAATAAGAATTAATGTACTGCTTCCAAATGGATGATAGTAAGCCTGTTAATATAATTACAAACAGACAATGAATACACTTTTTATATTTTTCATTTAAAATTATAAAAGGAGATGCTGGAACCTGTGTATTGTGTATCAAGCATATTAAATTACATGTTGATATGCCAGTTGTTTGTTTTTTCCCCCAGCTTTATTGAGGTATAATTGACAAACAGATGTTGTACATATATAGTATACAACTTGCTGTTTTAATGTACATTGTGAAATGATCACTGTAATCAAGCTAATTAACATATCTATCCCTTCGTATGGTTTTCTTGTATGTGTGGTGAGCGCAAAGATCTACCTTAGTAAATTTCAAGGATGTAATACAGTATTGTTAACTATAGCCCAAGCCATACTTAGATTTCTAGAACTTTTTTATCTTATATGACTGAAACATTAAGTACAGCTCTCTATTTCCCCTTCCCCAGCTCTTCATCTTAAGATTACTTTTATACATAGCATTCTGAGATGCACATTGTTTCTAGAAAACATATTTATCATTTTATTCCTCTTATAGAAATCAGGGAAAGACATACATTAGTGTAAAACTATTTTTGGTTTTAAGTTGTCATTGATGTTTAAATTATTTATAATTAATTTTGTTTTTCTGTCTAATTGGTGTGTAATATCTAACAAACTTTCCTTAAAAGGTTATTTTTACTGCAGCAGTATATTTAAATATGATTTAACATCTTAAGTTTACTGTGTTGTATGTCAAATATATTAAATTTTTAAAAATCTTACTTACAGGGCTTTTTCCATAACTGAATGGCCTTTTATAGGCATATTAATCTCTTAGAATTATGGGGTTTAAATCATAATAATTTAGAGTACGGTCTGTTTATAAACATTTTTCCACAAAGGCAAATACTATGGTGGCGCTAGTGGTAAAGAACCTGCCTGCCAGTGCAGGAGATGTAGGAGATGGGGGTTCTATCCCTGGGTCGGAAAGACCCCTGAGGAGGAAATGGCAACCCACTTCAGTATTCTTGCCTGGAGAATCCCATGGACAGAGAAGCCTGGTAGGCTGCAGTCATAGCGTCACAAAAAGTCACACAGGACTAAAGTGACAACACTCGCTACATAGTACTAGAAAAATTACACAGAGTTCAAAACTTCTCAGTCAAGGATGCTCAGTCATATGTGGTGGCTCTTCAGTAGCAGGATGTCCTTAAGGGCTAAATCAATCTATGTGTATCCCATGCTACTAAAAAGAAAAAACATTGTTATAGTCATGTACTAAAATCTAAGGGAAAAAAACCTGTTTTAGAAAATATTTTAAGCACTTAAGTTTAGAGGAAGAAACGGTGAAAAGTAACATTTTAATGTTTCTAAAGATAATGTCTGAGCTGAATCTTAAATCAAGGCAATACAAGTAATAAACCAAGTTCTGCCTTAATGCAGGAACGACCAGGAAACTATATGAGAAAAAGCTGTTGAAACTGAGGGAACAAGGAACAGAATCTAGATCTTCTACTCCTCTGCCAACAATTTCTTCTTCAGTGGAAAACACAAGACAGAATGGAAGTAATGACTCTGACAGATACAGTGACAATGAAGAAGGTAAAATTTTGTGATGTTAATAAACTATATAATCAGAAAAATAAAAAAGTTTTAGATTCATCAGATACAATAAACATGAAGAAGATAAAATTTTAAATAATATTACAAAGATATATGTAGATTTTGTTCCCATCATTACTCCTCCAAGTAATTTGATATAATACCTTTTGCTGAGAATTCTAAGGAACAGAAAAGTACAGATGTCTTATTTTTTGTCACATAAAATTGCCAGGTCATCTTTTTTGCTGCAAGTCTCAATCTTTCTAAGAGGAAAAAGTGTTACAAGTAGAGACAGTTTCTCCACTTACCCCTTTCCGAGTAATGTCTCCGCAGAAGCAAACACTATCATTAATTTGATTCTTACTTTTGCAGCCTATTTTTAAATACTTTTTCATATATATCTGCCTGTAATATTATTTTGTACTTTTAAAAAATCAGTGTAATATCATGCTAAATCTCGCCACTTGTTTTTCTTTATTCTGTGTTATATTACTAAAATCTCTTCTTGATTTATTACATATGCCTGGTTTATTTCTCATATAGCAGTAGTATTTACATACGGCATGTTTTCTCTGTTCTCTATTGATAACATTTAAATTTGTAATTTTTGCTAGAAGATCTGATTTCAAGACAACTATAGTAAATTTGACATATTTTTTGTGGGCTATTTTAAGGAAAATTGGCCGTGGTATATAAATATTTTTCAAGTAGCATGTAAAATAAACAACCTTTTAAAATATGAAAACTTGACACTTATAAATTTTTAATTCATATGACTTGTTTGTTAACTCATGACTATTTAATGACTCAAATTGCTTATATCTCTATAAGAATTGCCTGTCAGGGCACAGTCTGTCAGATTGGTTGTTCTGAGTATGAAATATAGAGTCTTTTCCTTCAACACCACTATGTTAGCAAAGAGGCAAAGAGTAGAATCAGATTAAACACAAGTAATGCTTAAACTTCCTGCCTCTTTTGCCTCTACAGGAAAGAAGAAAGAACACAAGAAAGCGAAGTCCACTAGGGATTTTGTTCCTTTTTCTGAACTTGCAACTACTGCCTCTGGTGGATTTTTTCAGGCTATTTCTTTTCCTGAAATCTCCACCCGTCCTCCTCTGGGCAGGACAGAACAACAGGCAGCTAAGAAAGTACATTCTTCTAAGGGAGACCTACCTAGGGAACCTCTTATTGCCACAACCTTGCCTGACAGGGACCAAAAGTTAGCCTCTGGAGGTTTGTTTGTTTCCTCCAAGTCTAGCCATGATAGATGTTTAGAGACAAGTTCTTCGTCATCTCCTCAGCATGAACTCGCTGCCATGTTGGTCTCTGCTGCAGCTTCTCCTTCACTGATTAAAGAAACCACCAGTACTTGCTATAAAGACACAGTAGGAAATATTTACTCTGGAGAGAAAAGTGGAATTCAGCCAGTATGTACCAAGAGGTCCCTGGTTCAGATCAGTCAGTTCTCTCCAGTGAAAGGAAAGCACTAGAAGAGTCTGAGCAATCACGAGTAATTTCTCCACCACTTGCTAGGGCAATCAGAGATTATGTCAATTCTCTGTTGGTCCAGGGTGGAGGAGGTAGTTTGCCTGGGACTTCTAACTCTACACCCTTTCTCAATGTAGAAAATACATGGAAGAGAATTGGTCCATCTAATGTTCAAGAAACTGAACCCTCGTCTCCTCCACGAAAATTACCGAGATTCAGTGAAAAGTCAGTAGAGGAAAAGGATTCAGGTTCCTTTGTAACATTTCAAAATACACCTGGATCTGAACTGATGTCTTTTGCAAAAACTGTTGTTTCTCACTCGCTCACTACTTTAGGCATAGAAATGTCTAAGCAATCACAGCATGATAAAATAGATGCCCCCGAACTATCTTTTCCCTTCCATGAATCTATTTTAAAAGTAATTGAAGAGGAGTGGCAGCAAATTGATAGGCAGCTGCCTTCATTGGCATGCAAGTATCCAGTTTCTTCTAGAGAGGCAACACGAATATTATCAGTTCCAAAAGTAGATGATGAAATCCTAGAGTTTATTTCTCATGCCACTCCACCAGCGGGTATTCAGGCAGCTTCTACTGAGTCCTGTGATAAAGAGTTGGACTTAGCACTTTGTAGAACCTATGAAGCTGCAGCATCAGCATTGCAGGTTGCAACCCACACTGCCTTTGTAGTTCGGGCTCTGCAGGCAGACGTGAGTCAGGCTGCACAAATTCTTAGCTCAGATCCTAGTTGCACGCACCAGGCGCTTGGATTGCTAAGCAGAGCATATGATGCAGCCTCATTCCTTTGTGAAGCTGCCTTTGATGAGATAAAGATGGCTGCCCATACCATGGGATCTTCCACTTTAGGCCGCCGACATCTCTGGCTAAAGGATTGCAAAATGAATCCAGCTTCTAAGAATAAGCTGGCTGTTGCACCCTTTAAAGGTGGAACATTATTTGGAAGAGAAGTACTCAAAGTAATTAAAAAGCGTGGAAATAAACACTAGTAAAATTAATAATAAAGACATCTATGTAATCTTTAATATGGGGAACTTGGCAGCTTTTCTAGGAATTTGAAATACTTTTATGCCAAACTGTCAAACTTCTACCAGTTAAATTGCACTATAAAGGTAATTGCCTACATATAACTGCCTTTTTTAAAAGTTGGGTATATAGAAAGCCTGAGACTAACAATTTAAAGCTTTTCTAGATCATATTTTTTTTCTCAAATAGTTGTTCCTATTTTAAGATTTTAAGGTTTTCTTATAGCTCTTTAAGAAAATTCCATTAACTAGGTTATAAGTTGAGTCTTCATGGTTTAAATATTACTAAATATCTCTTTGCTTTCCAGAACTTATCTACATATTTTCTCTTTTCACTTGTGTTGTTTTTGCTGATGTCTACAGTATTGTTCATAATATTCCAAATCAGTGCAACTCAAAGTGCCAGTCTACGAACTGTTACTTATCCACAGATAAGATGAGCATGTACCAGAATTTGAATCTAGACCAATGACAGGGTTTATTTTTGAGGTAAAATTGTATTGAGAAAGACGGTGTACTTATTTACATTCCAGTGCAAATGCCTCATTTTTTCATGGTCTGGTAGCACACAGTTGGTAGACCACACTTTGAGAAATACTGTTCTAGACCAATAGTATTCTGGGATATTGCAGTCTCACCATAACTGTAAAACTATAGTCAGGTGAATTAAGAAAGATGAAACTTACACTCCTAAGGTATGTAGTAATTCTGGATGATTTGGCTTAATCTAAGCTAAATTTTCAAAGCAGATTTATTGTTTTTTTTTAAGTTATAAGAAATCACACTGTATACCAGTTTCTATGTGTCAATATAAAGCAGTATATTATTCTTTGTTTTCATTTCTATGATTGTAAGATGAGAGAGTCTAATTGTAGAGGCACTTGATTATTGAATTTCTTTGTATTTTTATGGAAAATAGTAGATTAAGTATAAGCAAAATGCAGTCTCTTGGGACTTACAGCTATTACTATATTCTTAGACTAACCTGTCCATCTTTGCAGCTTACTGGGAGTAATTTTGTTATTTGTCTTTTGAAATGTACATGTATACATGTACTGACTGAATACTCTGTGATTTTTTTTCAATGTGTAACTGTAGAATGCTTCTGCAAATTCAATAAAGTTGTTAAATTGGAACAGTTTTGTGTGGTCTCCACAAACATGTTGTATGTGTGTTTTATTCTTGGAGTTGCAACAAGTTAGATATTTGTGGATGAATGTGCCTTTTCCATTTCCTCATAGAAACTCACTTGACATTCCAGTGGTATAGCTTAAAATATTCAGATTGGTTTTTTTTCCTATTTGAGGACCATGGGTTTTTTTTTTAATTGAAGTATAGTTCATGAGGATCATGGTTTTTATCAGCCATTGAAATTTAAGTTTGTAAGAGAAATTAGTCTGTAACCAGGTAACTGATTTGTGTAACCAAATTTCTGCTAACTACTGTTGGGTTCTTTACTTTGTGCTTTCTAATTCTTAAGATTCTGCGTTAATAGACAAAAGACTTTGTTAAGGATTGTCCCATAGATAATAGAGCCATTAATAGAATTACTAGGAAGTGGGGGATGGGGTTGATAACTTAATCCTAAATAAAGATGGAACTATCTGAACTGACATGGTAAAAAGGAAAAATCACTATTTTGGAGAAACTTGAAATAGACTGGAGTCTATTCTGGAGTACTAGTCTAGATAGTTAGCAACGCACATAATTATCTTGACTATTTTTTAGTGAAACCATTGACTTCATGGAAACTAAGCTTTTTTAAGAATTGACTCCATTTCTGTCTCTGATAAGAAAGTAATTAACTTTTGTTAATAGAAGTGACATTAATTTTGTTACACTGATAAATGGCTGCAAAATGGAAGCTAACTAAAATTTTTATCAGTCTCTTGAAAAATCTAGCCCCTCAAATGGTGATAAAATTGACTAGGAGAAGGAGATTTTGAACCATATAAAAAGATACATGTATTTGAATTATTATGGTAATAACCATCATGGTGATATGCTTAGTAATATATACAGTAGCTTCTCTTCAAAGAAATGTTACTTTATTATGGAAAGAAGAAGTGACCTGATTGGTTGTACTTTTCTGTGAACAAGATAACCTCCTTGAAAATAAAAAGTTACTCGCAAAGTATCCGACTCTTTGCAACCCCATGGACTGTAGCCTACCAGGCTCCTCTATCCATGGGATTTTCCAGGCAATACTGTGTTAGCAGCTTGATACAAGTTTTTCTCATTCTTCAAATTCTTTATAGCACCTTCCCTTCCACATTCTAAATTTTAATTTAAAAACCTTTGTATAGTAATAATGCACTATATCAAAACAAATGGTAACTTTACGTTTTAATGTCTTTTTCTCACTTCTCAATTGTTTTCAGTGAAAAGCCTCTGGAATTTTACATCGTTTTAGACCGTTAGTCCTAGGGGACAAAAAAAAGTAAATAGGAAGAAGTGGTGATCATATTATGGAGTGGATGACATAAAAATGGAATGAAATAAGAATGAGAAAGTTTTTAAAGGCAGATATTGCAGTTAACCAGTTTGGGTCTATTGAGATAATACCAATAGACAAACAAGTCTACATATCAGTGAAACTAAAAACCAGGGTTCCAAGTAATGTTAGAATGACACAGTTTATAGTGTACTTCAGAGAGTAACGATTTCTCCAATGTTATTTCCAGACTCTAAAATAAGCTCAAGCTTGAGAAGAGAGAACCACTGAAAGGCAGAGCAAAGACTCCAGTAACACTCAAGCAAAGAAGAGTTGAGCACAATCAGGTATTTTTAGCTTTATGATCACTGTATTCAGGTGTAAGTAATCTGCTACAACACTTACTTGCCTGTGTCCCAGCCTGTAGTTAATAGTTGACACCCAGAATCCAGCACATTCAGTAACAAAGTGTTCATAAATGACTCTGGAAATCTAAACTGTGTGTGTTGTCAGTAGTGTATCTTGTGTTTACTGCAAAAGCTGTGTTTAGTAAATGTCTCATTTGTGTTTGATTCTGTGCTAAGCATGGTTCAGAGCCGGTCATGTTGCTTTTTTAAGAGAAATGCCAATATTTTTAAAAGGTGGAAACACCTGAGCAATTCTGATATGATAAAAGGCAGGGTAATGGTTTCATGTTTGTGTCTGTTTCTAGGTCTTTGATTTTGCTTTTATTTTTGTCTTATATTCTGTGGCTTTCCCCTTAGCTCTGAAGCTAGTCTGATCCTAAGACCATACTTTTTTCTTTCCTTATTCTAGATGAAAATTCATCATTTTATAGGGGAGGCAAGGTGCACTTTTCCAAAAGGAAAATGTAGAAACTAAGGGAAAATTAAGCACAGATATAAATGAATTCAGTTTACAAAGTATTAACTAATCAAGGATTGATCTATCCCTAGAGTTCTTTTCCTTATCATTTTTCTGTCTCATTGACTATTTATCTTTTTTTCATTTTTCTTTTGTCATTTTTTAAATCACACATCCTCAGTGGAAGTGTTATTGATTTCCTAAGCCCTGTTTCTCTTAGTTTGATGTAATTAGGTTGAATATCAGAGCTGTTTGTTAGCAATAAGCTTAATGACTGTATGGACAATGTATAGAACTTTGAATGAAAGAAGATTTTGTTTAATACTGAACAAAGACTGGAATAAATATTTTGTCCTGTTACCTGTTATTGCCAGGGAAGAGCTGCAGGGGCACACTGAAGAATAAGGAAATAACAAAGCAGAGAAACTAGGAAGATCTGGTGAAGAGCAGACAGACATGGAGAACTTTGGTCCAGTTAATGTAGACAAGATGGTTTAGTGCTAACAAGAATGCATTGATTTGTCAAATACCAGGTTAAAAAGAGGTTGAGGTTGAGAGGATGGTATTAAATATGGTTCAAGGGGTAACTGTTTGACTTGAGGCATCTAAATCAAAGGACAGGATAGATAGTGAAAGGAGAGAGTACATTTAGGAGATGACAGGCAGGATTTAGATGATGGCTTTATTATACAAAATTTAAATTGTAATGAAAAGTAGAGGAAAGAGTTTAATTGACCATTCACAGAACCTCAACAGTTAACATTTTACCAGTTTTATCTTCATCTGCACCCTGCAGCCTTTTTAGTTTTTTTGATTTTGTTTTGTGTTGCTGAAGTGTGTTAAAACGAATCTCCAACCACCTCTCTTATGTCAGTATTTCAATATATATCTCTAAAAGATAATAGCTGGATTTTATTCGGAATGATAGTGGCATTGTGTGTGTGTGTGTGTGTGTGTGTAAATCTTTCATATCTGTGTTCAAAGCTCTATACATTCTACATACAATCACTTCCAGTTTCAGAAGTGTCTCTTTTATGATTGAATTACTCGAATTAGGTTGCATACAAACTCCACATATCACTCGGTGTTTTAGGGTTTGTCTTAAGTCTGTAGCTATTTCCACTATAACTATTTTCCTTCCCTCCATTTATTTGGTGCTGAAACTAGATTAGTTCTCTACAGAATTTCTCACTTTGTGGATTTGGCAGATTGCTTCTTCAAGGGTCATTATTTTATGCCCTGTATTTCCAGTAGACTGTGAGTTAGACTTTTAGTGGGGCTATGCAATAGACCTTTCTGTAATGATGGAAATGTATTATATCTGCTATTCATTAAGTAGCCTCTGCTGCTGCTGCTAAGTGGCATCAGTCGTGTCCGACTCGCTGTGACCCCATAGACGGCAGCCCACCAGGCTCCCCATCCCTGGGATTCTCCAGGCAAGAACACTGGAGTGGGTTGCCATTTCCTTCTCCAATGCATAAAAGTGAAAGTGAAGTCGCTCAGTCGTGTCTGACTTTTAGCGACCCTGTGGCCTGTAGCCTATGAGGCTCCTCTGTTCATGGGATTTCCCAGGCAAGAGTACTGGAGTGGGGTGCCATTGCCTTCTCTAGCCACAACTAATACTTGGGATGTGACTTGTATCTTTACCTATATAACTATGATTCCTTTAAAAGAACTTCCCCTTGTGAATTGCTTAGTTACTTGGAAATAAAATACATGTAGGAGAGCCAGGATAACTGCTTACATGCCTTTTATTTGTCAGTTTTCAAGTTAAGTGCCCTAATCATTTTGAAAGGTGATCAATAATATATTTTTACTAGTATGGTTTTTATATATTTGATATATGATTAACTGCAGTCATTATTTTTTTCATGTTCATATCATACCGTCTGTAGCTGCTGGGAATTACTGAGTTGGTTTCTCTCTTTTACTGACCCCATTTGTCTTTGATAATTTCTTGTTTTCTGGCACAGTAAGAAGTCCTGGGCTCATGTATATTTCCTGCCTCTTGTAAGTCAGTGATTTTTTTCCAAGGAATTTCTAATCTTTTTAGTGAAAAATATTATTTGGAACCTACCTACAACCTGGATGCCAGGGAGTTCTTTCCTACTGGGTTGTCATTGTTCTGGGCTTTCTCAGTGAGTAGAGCTAGTGAAAGTGTCAGTTGCTCAGTCGTGTCCAACTCTTTACGTCCCATGGACTGTTGCCTGCCAGGCTCCTCTGTCCATGGAATTCTCCAGGCAAGAATACTGGAGTCCCCATTCCCTTCTCTAGGAAATCTTCCCAACCCAGAGATCAAACCCAGGTCTCCTGCATTGCAGCCAGATTCTTTACTGTCTGAGCCACTAGGGACACCTGAGTAGAGCTAGGAATACTTATTTTTTAGAAAGAGAAAATAGGTCATGAGTTTCTCAAGTTTATGAATGTAGGCTATTTTCTAGGTCTTATAAACGTCTGACTCTCTTCTATTATGCTGAGTATCTTGGTTCTTAATAGCTTCTTATGTAATTTTCACTATATTTATGTTTCTAAATAACACTATTTACTACTAATAGTAAAACTGCTAATTACAGTTTCAGATTGAGAGTAGTTTTTCTTGTCAAGGATATAAAATCAAAATATTATGCTTAAAGTCACTTGAAAGAGTTTTTTTTCTCCTTTGATGTTTATTTTTAATTATTGAGAATATGTGTGGTTTTATTTGGGCAAAAGAAGAGTCAGAAATCTGGCTTCTGTCTTTGTTCTTTCTATTCATAGTTACTATTTCTATTAAATTTTGGTGGTTTTTTGTTTCTTTTTTAATATACAGATAAATAATACATTTATCTCTCTATTATTATTTACACTCACTTCCTTATAAAAAAGACAGCCTACACTGCACATTTTTGTCTTTCTGTTCTTAATATGAACACATATCCTGGGGAGTCACTTCATAACAGGATACAGTAGAGCCATCCTCATTGCTTTGTACCACTGCATGGTATTGCATTTTATGGATTTGCTGTAATTCATTCAACCACCAGCTTTCCTTTTGGTGGATATTTGGATTGTTTTTGGTTATGTGGTATTCTGAATAATGCGAAGGTGAACCAACGAACAGCCTTTTCACATGTGGTGTTCCATGTTTTAGTCAGTCTTTGAAATGTAGAAGTAAAATTACTGGGCAGTTTTTCTAGATGCTAGCAAATTCCCCTGGTTAAAAGTTGAAGCATTTTCAATTCCCACAAGTACTATGTGAGAGTACCTTTCTCTCCTGGAGGAATGTGGAGGCGATTTGCTTTGTTTTTTGATTTTAATATGAGTAACCATATTGGTCATGTTTTACCTAAATCAGTAGTTCTTAGTAAGGTGGGTTTTAATTATCCTGAATATCTTTTTTATAAACTAGTTATAAATTTGTTTAGAGCTTGTATTTTTACTGAGTGAGATTTATATAGCCTCCTTTAATAACCTAGCTCCTGCATTCTCATGTGCCTCAACCACCTAATGTCTTCTGAATAACTTTTTACCTGATAGATTTTTTTGTTTGTTTTTTCCTCCTGTTGCTCCATGATAAATTGACCACTTTCTATAGAATATCTTGCTGTACAATTCTTATCTTGACCACAGAGCATATAGCAGTCACATTAACTACTAATTTTACATAACAGTTTCTTTTCAGTCAGTAATTATTTGGTCCATCTTACTTGAAGTAGTTATAATACTGAATGTAATTTGTTTTTATTTATACTTCTGAAAGTCACTTGTTTCATAGTGGATTCTGGTAGAAAAAATTTTTCTTTTTTTAGAACTAATCATCTTCAAAGAAAACTTAATCTTTCACAGTAAAAGATAAGTTTTCTGTGAAGATGATTAATTCTAAATAAATTAGATAGTGATAGTCAAAAACTAATAAAAATTGGTTGGCAGTCCTCAAGTAGAGAACTTAATAAACCTGATTCAGTAAGTTTCTTGTGTTTTCTTCCAGGAAAGAAAATTTTAAAATCTTTAAATGGAACTTGGCCTTTACTGT
>SJYC01138558.1:2500-24347 GCA_006408675.1 Madoqua kirkii
AAGCACATACTACATGTACATATGTGACCCACTTACATGAACATTTTGAATGAGGGATTAAAACATTAACTGCAGTTTAAACAGAGATCACGAATGTAGTCTATCTACATTGATTGTATCAATGCAATAAGTTAATTGCTTGTGAATGCATTAGTAACAGCTTAGCTATAAAAAATATTATTTTCTCTTTACTCCATCAATGATATGACAATAAAGATCTTATAATCCTAGTTGACTGTTGTGATATCACTGTGATAGCCTGTGTAAGAAAAATAACCAAGCAAAATGTGTATGTGTTAGATTTCTAGCTAAATCAAATAAAACCTTTTAAACAACCATTCCTAGTATTTGGATGGAAGGTGTATTAAATGTTATATAAAAACATTGGAGTGTAGATTTAAATATCTTTTGTCTTTTCATACTCATGTTTTTTCTGTAATTATTGGACCCCAGCTCCAGTCAAAGTAACACCCACCAGAAGACACCAAGCATACCCGCCACGCATTGCGTATCGTAATTAGTGGTTTAGCTTTCAGTGACTCAGCTGCACAAGGAGCCTGGCTCTGCCTTTGTCATATTCAGGCTCCTGAGATGCTGCTCGTTATACTTGTTAAAAATATTTTTTAAAACATTGCTTCCCCGAGAGTCAGAAAAATGAGCTTTACTTTTCCCCGAGAGAAGCGTGTGGTTCTCCCGCATTCTTCTATAGACGTGTGTCTGTTGATGGAGGAAGGTGAATTCAGCCAGTCTGAAAATTGAAATCCATTTGGTTTCCTCGAGCTTCCCAACTCCCCCTCCTGGAAGGCTGTATTTCTAATTGGGTCCTACTGCAGAGAAGCATGTATCTCATTTATGGACCAAGTCTTATCGTTTTCTAAAAGTATCGATTCCTACCAGTGGTTAATAATTGCTTAGAAATAATTCCCACACCCTCTTGCTCAGATATTGAATTTAAACAAAATAACCGCTAACCTCTCTTCATTTTTAAATTCATAAATGAGAGAGAAACAGAGCCTCTTTCTCTCTCTCTCTCTCTCTCTCCCCGTTGGTATTCAGTTGGTGATGCTGACTCTTCCTGTCCTCCATTTTTGAGAGGATCAGGACGTGAGCTATCTTGAGTAGGGTGTGGGCAGAGAAATGACAGTGTATCTTCCGCAGTGAGTTGTTGAAATGTCACTCTGCACACAATCTTTCTTCAGAATAGCCCAGGCTGGTGCATTATGGTTTGATTCATTGTACACGGTATTAAATAATGTCAGGAGATGAAAAGGCAGATTCACGTTGAAGGCAGACAGGCCACATTTCTGCATATTTTAGTTCTGCGCCCGTGTCTGGAAAGCCCTGTAAAGACGCTCCCCTCTCCCGAACCCAGGAATCCCACGTGCATTTAGTCACCAGCAGCCACTATGCCAATTGAGTAACTGTTCAAGAACTTCAGTGTAAAGTCCCCTGGGGTCCTTGTAGCACAGGGAATGATGTTGTATCTAAATATAAATGTCTCTTAAAAAATCACCTCCATACAACTGCAAAATTTCGAGGAAAATCTAGTCCAATATAATCATAATGTTTTCTTTCATATACTTGCTTCAACCAAGAGTATACACTTGAATGTCCATAATGATACCATGGTGAGATTACTTACCTCATAGATGATGCTGAAAGTTATAAGCTACCATCAAAGGAGAATTTTGTGGACTCTCAGTTAAATTGAAAAGTAGCCACGTTTCCAAATATTTACCAGTGTTGGAATCTAGTTAATCTGCATCTCAATGAAAATATGAAAAATATTCATTCATTGCTGTGGTCATAAACACATTATCCATTACTTACACTTGCAAAATGGGTTTAAAAATAGTTTAATTACTTATATTATAAACATATCTCTCTTGCAAATGAGTAGATGGGGATATCAGAATCAAGCAGCAAAATAACTACCCCCAAAATCTTAAACTCTATTAACAACAATTATTTTTATTAAACCAGCATATGAGGGAATTGGAGGAATGACAAAGACAGTGGATAAAAGATTTATGTCAATTAGGAGATAACTGGTAAAGGGATTAATCCTAGGACTCCTGCTCAAGTAGACATTTCCCTGCAGCTTCCACTTCTGAAGGCTGAATCACCTTCCAATAAAATGGCTGGTACCCAAGTTCCACGGAAGCAGGACTCTTGCATCTTATTCACAATGATGCTTTTAATGTTTAGACACAGGCTGGATAACAGAGATGCTTAATGAGTAGTTATCAGTGGAACGGATGAACAAAAGAATCTGAGAATTCTACACGCATAATTTTAATTTTATTTGGTATTCTATAAGCCATGGATCTATCCACTATTTGGTTGGCATTATAGGGCGCATAACCAGATCAGTTAAGACCTAGTAAAATGGCCATAAGCAGGTCAGAACAGGAGGTGCACAGACATTTTTTTCTTCCTGGTCCACTCTTGCAAAGGCAGCCTGCCACAACTGTGATTCTTTCTTCACTCTCTCAGTCTCCCCCAGCCCTATTCATTATCTGGCCATGCATGCTCAGGAGCTCAGCTGTGTCTGACTCTGTGTGACCTCATGGACTGCAGCCCACCAGGCTCCTCTGTCCATGGGATTTTCCAGACAGGAACACTGAAATGGATTGCCATTTCTTACACCAGGGAATCTTTCCCACCCAGGGGCTGGATCTACATCTCTTGTGTCTCCTACATTGGCAGGTGGATTCTTTACTACTACACCACCTGGCAGGCTATAGTCCATGGGGTCACGAAAGAGTCGGACACGACTTAGAGACTAAATAACATTATCTGGGAGAGAAAGATATTTAAAGACAAGGGGAAACAGTCATACTTTAAGAAACTATTTGTTGTTTAAAAATGCAGACTATACAAAATACTTACATTGTAATAACAACAAACTCCTGGGATTACAGTTAGAAAAAGATCAGGTATATAGAGTTCAGGTAGAGTTACAAATGCAATTGTGATGGACTGAAATAGTCCTCTGAGAAGGAATATTTTCTCTATAGAATTTATACATCACAGAAGCTGTTTTAAGAATGGGGTTATAAAAATATGGAATTTGGTTAGATTGAACAAGCTAGTATTTTATCTCGGTAAATTATTGATCAGCTCAGATTGTAAGTTTACTTTAATTCCTGACTGAAACTAAATTGCTTATAAAAAACTTAGAGATCACACAATATAATTCTTCTATGTACGTGTGTGTGTTAAGTCACTTCGGTCATGTCTGACTCTCTGCAACCCCATGGACTGTAGCCCGCCAGGCTCCTCTGTCCATGGGATTCTCCAGGCAAGAATACTGGAGTGGGTTGCCATGCTCTCCTCCAGGGGATCTTCCTGACCCAGAATCAAATCCACATCTCTTCAGTTTCCTGCACTGGCAAATGTATTTTTACCACTAGGCCACCTGGGAAGCCCTCTTCTATGTGTAAGTGTCTCTAATGGATCTATGTAAATATACTACATAATTAAAGACCAGCAATGACTAGAGTTTCAGTAAGAAAGATGCTAGGGTATCTTCCCAGCTTGGTGTCTGGGTGTCTAAAGCAAGTGTCCAGGAGGACTGGGTTGAAACTATTTTACCTCTAATGTTCTAGCCTCTGAGAAAAATGATATTTGAAATTTTGATTTGGCATATCTATAAAGCATGATTCTATCAATTTATATGGACACAGAAAGCATCATTTTACCAAGTTTAGAGTCTCATGAGGAAAGCTTCTATGATTTTTTTAAAGTGTAATTCTGTTGACTTATCTGGGAGAGTTCATTCTATCCCATTTTACAACTTTTTAAGGCCTTAGAAATTATGTCTTTACATACCCATATTCTCTGTATATCTTGGCATTCCCCAAAGAATTGTGGGCAAATCTCTGATAGCTTGGGGTCTACAGAAGAATTTCAATGTGAAAACTGAAACAAAGTAAATCTCATCCATTAACACAAATAAGCATATCATTTGGAAATGAACAAATTTACCATATGCTAAAGCACTTTTTAGTATTACAAGTGGTGTCTTTACACTTTGCTTTATTATATCACTTATTTTCATATGTCTAAGCCAACAGTGGGTTCTCTTGTGGAACAGGCAATGAATTTCAAAATCACTATTTCTAGTCCCAGAGTCATTTCTTACTAATCATCGTCTGAGTCATGTTCCCGTCGAATCTTTGTGTCTTCATCTGTAACATTAGAGGTTGGATTCACCGACCTTAAACAGCTTCTGGAAGATGCTCTGATAAGTCAGGGAGGCGACAGCCTCATCTTGACACCCATCGTGTGGGCAGGAGGACTCCTCGCAGATGGGAATTCTTGGGTCACTGCAGCCCCAGTGCCCACTGCCTCACAATAACCACCTTTTGATCTACGGATGCTGCCCTCCTTACGCTCGCTTATTTATCTGACTTTATTTGGAATTTGTTGACATTTACCATTTACAGTGTCAACAGATTTATGCAGGAACCTGTCACACGTTGCCCAAATGAAAGGAAGTGCACACTGTGTTGATGATAGCTCATCCCGAGACTGAAAACATAGATCATTGCACGCCATCCCCCCTCAATGTGTACGCAAAATGAGAATGTCCTCCTCTGTTTCTCAGTCAGAAGCTTTTTACAAGAATCTCTATAATGCAGCCAAAAAGAGTTTCATGGGAAAAACAGCTCTAACACATTGGTGTCTGAATGACACCTGCTGGAAAGTTAGAGAGAAAAGAATGCTGTGTACATGATGGGAAAAGCAACAAAACTTGTGCAACATTGGAGGTTGATGCGTTTTCCTGGTAAACAAATACATGTTAAAGTTGAGATGTAAAATACACACTCAAGAGTTTGCATGCCTCTATGTGACACTACTGAAAACCAGAGGCCAATGTTACAAATAAAAGTCTTCAGGAAAAAATAAACAGCAAACAAAGTGAGAAAAGGAGCTGTTCATTCTAACTCTAAAAATGATAGTTGTAATGAATTTGATTATTTGGGGATGAAAAATTTATGTGATGATGAAACTTTATGTGAATGATATAATCCAGGTGGAATTAAAAAGCTATTTCCTTAATAGATATGGTACACGGTACATGTGAAAATTGTTCAGGGTGATTCTGAATCCTAGTTTGCACAAAAGACACCTACTGAAGTTGTATTGTCTCAATTTTATCATAGAGAGGTCAGGTTAGGTTGTGAGAGCAAAAAGGAAATACACTTTTCATTGCCAGCAGGGTCCTGACTACAATGAGGCAGGAAACAAACCGGTAAAGGTCAAGCCTGCCATTCACGAAATGTCCAAAAGGGAAATTTTGATTTTTTTAAATAAAAGGTAATTTGATCCATCACGGCTGAATGTTACATTAGAGGATGCCCCACTTTGCCCTGATATAAACACAATAGTGCTTCAAGGAACAATGTCCAAGAAAACCCTCGGGTCTGGGGGAATATATTGATTTCATCTGAGTTAATAAACGTGTAACAATAAAGCTCCCTAATCAGGGACCCTTGGCAGAAATACCATCCTTTCCTCCAGAGAAATATCAATGACCCCATTTTTACTTATGTACGATTTCTTTATTCATATTCACAGCCCCCAACATGGCCCCAACAAAAGAACTTTTCCAGTTCTTTAGAAACTGTCAGTCAAGATCCTGGTGGAGTTGGAAATAAGAGAAGATTGGAGATTAGTTTATGAAGGCAAAAATAGACACACAGATTCAGGACAGGGTAGTGAATCCACTAGAAAACAAACATCAAAACAAACAAACAAAAAAAAACAAAAAGTACTACGTTTTGACCTGATCGCAGTTTTCCTTTCAGAGCTGTACAATTGCTTTGCAAATCAGAATGCTATACTTTAGTTAACAGTCAGGGTGCCCTTCACCTCCAACAACCCATGCAAATCCACTTCTGTCTCTGGCTAGACCAACAAATGATGTAACACCGAAGGAGAAAACCTATACGTCAATCGCTTTTTAAATGGTAGGACATCTTGCGACTACTATGCTCAGCTAGGTGTCAGAGACTGGGGTCCAAATTCCACCCATTGGTCTTTTGACCTGGAGGATGTCCTAAGTAGCTTCGCTTCCAGCTTTTTCAGTGGGCAAAGTCACTATTGTCTTCTAAGGGAAAACAGCTTCTTAATATTCATGAATCCACTGACTTAACTGAATCTAACCTTCTAATTCCAAGAATCTCTCAAAGGATTCTGTGTGGAAACATGTACATTTCTGCATTTTCTGCAACTGGAGGTAGAATTCTGATCCTGCTCTCTCTTGGTGTAATTATGCCGAGTTTTCTTCCAGGCAAGAGTCCTGGAGCTCTGTGCTCCATCATACACACTGCACTGGTTCCTGGGGCATGGCTGTGGGCCTCGCTGGATAGGTGCCTAATCAGATAAAAAATAAGACCTATTGTGTTTGATTACAAAACTGGCACATAATAATGACTTGGTTCTCTGAGAGATGTATATATTCTTAAATAGTATTATTCTTATTTTCACTGTTTTATTGTACTATAAAATGCAACATAAAATATTGTGGTCTATAAAATAAAATGTCATTATAATGTTAAGTGACAAACCATCTCTAGTCCACTGAGCTCCTGCATCTGAGCTTTCTTTGATCACTTTTTTTTCTTCTAGATCCTGGGAGTTACCAGGTGATATTTCATTGATAGTTACCAATGATATTTTTATAAGGTTTTTATTTTCTTCCACATTAACTCTAACCATCAGATATGTTGGCCCTGACACTGATTTCTTGTTTAATCCTCTTAAATTCTGGTGCATTCAGAATGGTTCCTCTTCTTTCCTCTAATTTCCTTCAGTTTGGATCGGAGTTATTGTCGCTTTTTCTTTTATGTAGGATGCCCCATCTAGCTAAATGATGCATGGTTGGTGTTGTGTAAGTCTGCAGGTAAAAAATGACTACAGAGGCTTACAGTGACATACGTGGATGATCCACAGCAAACAAGGAAAGAAACTGGCAAAACCCCACAGTCCTGGAAAGATAACCCACTGGATGCTTTTTGTGAATTATTGAAAAGGTTCAGGTTACAGGCTCTCCCTCATTTGTCACACTCACGGCATAAGATTCCCTCACCAGAGACACATCCCTTCACCTTATTTCTTCATTTTTTTGGTGGTCGTAGTTGAGGGCAGGATGATCAAGTGTCTCTCAATATTCAGAAAATAGCCTTGAAAGAGCCAGTCCTTTGGCTGGGGATTGCTTTCCCAAGGGCACTGACAATATAGGAGAGCTGGAACTTGATGGAATCAGACAGGAATTAGAGATATACAGCAGATACAGTAGGATAGAAAATTAGTGTGGTCTCCAGCAATTTCCGGAATTTTCTCACGCTCAGCTTAATTGTCACTAAGGCGGGGACCAGCAGTCTGATCACTGGGACTCTGCTGAATATTCAAGCTGGGCCTCTGAGCTTTTCCCAAGAAGCACCAGCAGACACTTACACTATTTACTACTTAGATTGAAATTATGTTGAATGTGGCGTCTTAAAAAGCACCTCAGGTTGGGAGAATCAGAGGCAAAATAAAGAAATTTTTTTTTTTTTATTGTTCACTGTTCCTAAATAGAGCCAGAGTTTAAACAGTGAGGTGGAACCCATTCCCCAACTCTACCATCAAAGGGAGATGCTGATGATGGGCAGGTGGAAAATTGTTGCAAGCTGTTGTTTCTTTTTTTCTTTTTTTTTTTGTAAGTACTTTACACATTCTACTTTAACTGAAACACAAGTATACCTTATTCATCAGTATTTTGAGTCAGCGTCCAAGTCTTTGAGTAAGTATTAGTTGATTAACAATGTTGTGTTAGTTTCAGAAGTATAGAAAAATGATTCAGTTATACATATACATGTGTCTATTCTCAGAGAAAAGTTTGATATCACTTCTACGGGGAATCTAGAAAAAAAAAGACACAAATGAACTTATTTACAAAACAAACTGACAGACTTAGTGAATGAACTTAGTTACCGGGGGTATGGGAGAGAAGGAATAGTTAGGGAGTTTGGGATTGACATGTACACACTGCTAGATTTAAAGTGGATAACCAACAAGGACCTTCTGTACAGCATGGGGAACTCTGCTTGATGTTATGTAGCTATCATTTCTTCTGATGGCATATTTTCCAAGTCCTCACTGAGCGTACAACTTATTTAATGGGCAAAAGTGGGTGGCCCCCAGCACGGTGCGGAGCACAGAGCTCCTTCCCAGAGAACAGTCTCAGCCTCATTTGTGTGGTTCCATCCATTAATTTGTCAGTCAATATGAAATGGCTAGAGATTTCTGAGGTGAATAAAGAGGGAAAACCTCATTCATTTTTTGTTCTGTGCAATAAAAGTAAAACAGCAAAGATGTGATAGGTCACACATGTGCAATTTGGGGGAAAGGCTGCTTCAGAGAATTAGAAGGAATAAATAAATAATTTCTAAGTGGAAGGGAATAGTAGCTGAAAATGTTTAACATGTGGTACCTAAAATTTTCTCTTTCCAGGTAGTGCACTTCAGGGATATGTTTTTGTTTGTTGTTGGTTTTCTTCCCCCTTTTTTTATGTTCCTCTCTTTTCAGGATATCACTGAAGGGATCGCAGCGGGAAATTACTTGTGCTTGTCAGTTGATTGTGTGCTGAAGAGACCGGTGGGGCTGAGAGCTGGAGATCTCTATCCCGGTCAGAGCAGATTAAAGGCCGAGCGGTGGGACGGCACACAGCCCTCTGACCTCCTCCTTGACCTTCACCCCCAGGCTGGCCGCCCCCCCCCCAGAGGCGGTGAAGCGCACAGGGCAGTGAGCACTAACCAGCCATGACTAGCGCACCCACTGCCCTGCACCCTCTCGTCACACCTCCTCCAGTGCCCCAGAGGTGAAGGGTGCTGCCCGGGGGTGAGTCGGCGTTCCTAAGGATGCGCGTGTGGACTGCTGGGCTTCTGGTTTGCTTTCTGATTACATAATGCTCCTCTTGAGAGTCCCTTGGACTGCAAGGAAACCAAACCAGTCCATCCTAAAGGAAATCAACCCTGAATATTCATTGGAAGGACTGATGGTGAAGCTGAAGCTCCAGTACTTTGGCCACCTGATGCAAAGAGCTGACTCATTGGAAAAGACCCTGATGCTGGGAAAGACTGAAGGCAGGAGAAGAAGGGGACAACAGAGGATGAGATGGTTGGATGGCATCAGCGACTCAATGGAGATGAGTTTGAGCAAGCCCTGGGAGATGGTGATGGACCGGGAAGGCGTGCTACACGCCATGGGGTCACAAAGAGGCAGACACAACTGAGCAACTAACAACAAGCTCCTGTTTGCCCCCGAGATAACATCCCCATGCCTCAGCATGTCAGGAAGACTTGCCGTGACCTGGCCCACATGCCTCTCCAACCCCGAGCCTGCCTCTCTCCGCCTCGAGTCAAACACTTCAGCCTGTAGGGCTTTATTCAGGCCTTAGAGCCCAGACCTGCTCAGTCTTAGATCCTTACTGTGACTGTATCTGTTTGCTTTGCTAATTTTGGTTCATTATTTATGTCTCAGATGAAACCTCACTTCTGTGGGACCACTTTTTCTTAATCTCCAATGTAATTTAGATCAACCTGATATCAGGTCTTTGTGGGATCCTGTGCTCCTTCCTAGGAACCATCTTGACAGCTGTAATTACCCATTAGATTCTAACCCCATATCTCACCTGGACGCCTGTAAAGATCTCCCAAAGCTGACCCTGTCTCCATGACCTCTCCCCCTAGGCTGGTCCCAATACCTGTGGTTAAGTAAATCTTGTTACATTTCCTGGATTTCTCTTGCACTTAAGCAAAATTGAAAACCCTTAGCATTGCCTAAAAATCCTTATTCTGCCCTCTCATCTTGCACTATCTACCCACACCCACCCTTGCTCACCAAAATCCATGTCAGGGTTCTCTAAGCTCATTTATGACCTTTAATGTTACTCTTCACTCACTCAGGTTTCAATGCTACATATATGTATTTGCCCAAAAAGAGCTTTCTTGACCACCACTTTTTCTTCCTAGCAATTGTTTATTTGAATAGTAATTTTTCAGATCTGTGGGGTCTTGCTAAAGTGCAGGCTCCACAAAGCCAGTGATCTTGTCTATTCTGTTCATCTTTATACCAACAGCCCCCCTTGACAATACTGAGTACAAAATCGTATTTTTAGTGCATGTGAATCAAAGAAATAGAGCTGCAGACACACGCAGTGACATTAAAGAAATTGCACTTAACTCCATATCCGTTACATTTAATACTTTGAGGAAGTAAACTGTTGGAAACAATTTGAAGTCAAATGACTTGGGAAAGCCCAGTAAAGAATGTGAGTTTACACATTTTTCTTTTTTTGGCAATCATTTGAACTGTAAGATTATAGAGTTTTAGTTAAATGTATTTGGCAGTTCTGTGTTCATTAATAAAAGGTTAGAGGTATAGAAGTCAGGTACCAGCTTGACCATGTGAACCAGCTAGAGCCCATGTTGGTCCCTCAGACTACAAATAGAAGAGGCTGAAAGACAACAAAAGAAGAAATGAGTGTTTATGGTGACTGATTGGATGTGGGTGAAGAAATAAAGGGAAAAATCAAACATACTTTTCCATGCTTAAGCCCATCAGGAAAAAGACAACCATATTAATAAACTCAGAGGTGGAGCTGATTTGGAGTAAAAGAGGTTGAATTTTGTTATAGATATATTTAAGGGATGTCATGGTGAAGTATATCAGCAGGCTGTGATCAGTGAAATTCCAACATGCTTTAGCCTTAGAGCACACTGACCATCTCAGAACAGAGAGAAGAGAAAACTGAAAAAACAGCAAATCAGAAAATGATGATTTATTTTCCACAAGAATCAGGACATATAGGATCAAGAATTCAAATAGACGAGTTTAATAAAATACACTCTTACTTTTACTTCTAGGTGGCTTAGATGGTAGAGAATCCACCAGCAGTGGAGACCTGAGTTCAGTCGCTGGGTTGGGAAGATCCCATGGAGAAGGGAATGGCTACCCACTCCAGTATTATTGCGTGGAGAATTTCAGGGACAGAGGAGCCTGGTGGGCTGCATTCCATAGGGTTGAAAAGAGTTGGACACAATTGATCGATTAACACTGTCACTCACTTTTTATTATTACTCCTGGATATATGGAACACTTATCGGCTGTGTGAATACAAATCAGTGACTTTGTATTTTAATCTGTAAAATCTAAATAGGTATAGTACCTGTCTGATCATTTATTTAAAATTAGTAATCAATGTGTTAATGCTGAAGACAGTAGAAGGCTCAGTACTTAATGCATATTCAGTAAAGATTTTATGATTAAACCTTCAATAATAGTAGCCTTCCTTTGCAACAAACCCAATTTACTTCAGCCAGTTTAAGTAGGTCAATGTCCTATACAACAAATATTTTTAAGGCACTGACATACATATTGCCAAATTCCCATTAAGAATGATTATAGAGAAAAATTAAAATTCTCTCCAGTAGCAAATGAGTGTACTCATTCCTCGGTACAAGGTCAGCCTCCCGTGTAACTTTTATTCTAAAAGTTTTACCGCTTCATGTTTAACACATAAGGATATTATTCAGTTCATTTCAGTCACTAAGTTGTGTCTGGCTCTTTGGGACCCCATGGACTGCAGCACACCAGGCCTCCCTGTCCATCACCAACTCTTAGTATTTACTCAAACTCATGTCCATCACATTAGTGATGCCATTCAACCATCTCATCCTCTGTCGTCCCCTTCTCCTCCTATCTTCAATCTTTCCCAGCATCAGGATCTTTCCAAATGAGTCAGTTCTTCACATCGGGTAGCCAAAGTGTTAGAGTTTCAACTTCAGCATCAGTCTTTCCAGTGACTATTCAGGACTGATTTCCTTTAGGATGGACTGGTTGGATCTCCTTGCAGTCCAAGGGACTCTCAAGAATCTTCTCCAACACCACAGTTCAGAAGCACCAATTCTTTGGCGCTCAGCTTTCTTTACAGTCCAACTCTCACATCCATACATGACTATTGGAAAAACCATAGCCTTGACTAGTCGGGCCTTTGTTGGCAAAGTAATGTCTCTGCTTTTTAATATGCTGTCTAGTTTGGTCATAACTTTCCTTCCAAGGAGAAAATGTCTTTTAATTTCATGGCTGCAGTCACCATCTACATTGATTTTGGAGCTCCAAAAAATAAAGTCTGTCACTGTTTCCCCATCTATTTGCCATGAAGTGATGGGACCAGATGCCATAATCTTAGTTTTTTGAATGCCTAGTTTTAAGCCAGCTTTTTCACTCTCCTCTTTCACTTTCAGCAAGAGGCTCTTCAGTTCTTCACTTTCTGCCATAAGGGTAGTGTCATCTGCATATCTGAGATTATTGATATTTCTCCTGGCAATCTTGGTTCCAGCTTGTGCTTCATCCAGCCCAGCATTTCTCATGATGTACTCTGCATGTAAGTTAAATAAGCAGCATAACAATATACAGCCTTGACATATTCCTTTCCTGATTTGGAACCAGTCCGTTGTTTCATGTCCAATTCTAACTGTTGCTTCTTGACCTGCATACAAATTTCTCAAGAGGCAAGTCAGGTGGTCTGATATTCCCATCTCTTTAAGGATATTCCACAGTTTGTTGTGATCCACACAGTCAAAGGCTTTGGCATAGTCAATAAAGCAGAAGCAGGTGTTTTTCTGGAACTCTCTTGCTTTTTTGATGATCCAACAGATGTTGGCAATATGATCTCTGGTTCCTCCACCTTATCTAAAACCAGCTTGAACATCTGGAAGTTCAGGGTTCATGTACTTCCATGTTGAAGCCTAGCTTGGAGAATTTTGAGCATTACTTTGCTAACTCATGAGTGCAATTGTGCAGTAGTTTGAGCATTCTTTGGCATTGCCTTTCTTTGAGATTGGAATGAAAACTGACCTTTCCCAGTCCTGTGGCCACTGCTGAGTTTTCCAAATTTGCTGGCATATTGAGTGCAGCCCTTTCACAGCATCATCTTTCAGGACTTGAAATAGCTCACTTGGAGTTAATTGTTGCATTAGGTGTAACACTTCAGTTGAGGTTGTTTGTGTTGCCTCTGAATGTCTGGCTGTTGGAGCATTGTTTGTTACCAGGCCATCTTGCCTTTGTTGAGTTGCTTATACACCTTTGTTTTACATCAGTTGGGCATGTTGAGAGCTTCTATTTCTTTGTTCTCGTTTACAATCAGTTGATATTTGTGTCTATTTCTTTGTGAATACACAGAGTCCTGATTTTGTGATTAGATGAGTCTTGATTTTGTGATTAATAAGTCTTGAAACTGGGTATATAAACTCTCTCATCTTATTCTTTTGTTTCAAAATTATTTCAGCTTTTCTAGTTCTCTACCTTTCCATGTACATTTTCGAATAATCTTGTCTATACCTACAAAATTTCTTGCTGGAATTTTAGTAAGAATTCTATTAAACTTGCATTTCAGTTTGGAAAGTATTGATATATTTGCTATGTTGTGTCTTCCAACCTGTGAATATAGTATGTTTCTCCATTTGTTTATGTTTTTCATTTTGAGCATACAAACCATGCACATGTTTTAACTGAATTTATACCCAGATATTTTTTCACTTTTGGCTGATGTGAATGTTATTTTAATTCTAATTTTGATATCCATATGTTCATTTCTATATATACAATTGACTTTTGTATGTTTATCTTGTATCTTGCAACCTTGAAAAACTCACTTAATATTTTTAAGTTATTTTAAATCTTTGGAATTTTCTAAATAGGCAATTATTATATCAACAAATAGGGGAAGTTACCTTGACTTCTTTCTGATCAGAATGGCTTTTATCACCTCCTTGCAATGGGTAGAACTTCCAGCACCCTGTGGAACAGCAGTAGGAAGAATGAGCAGTCCTGACTTGTTCTCAGTTGCAAGGCAAAGCGGTAAATCTCTTACCATAAGTATAATGTTAGCGGTAAGTGTTCTGTAGATGTTCTCTACCAAACTGGTGAAATTCTTTCTTTACTCCTATTTTTCTGAGAGTTGTGTTGTTTTTTTTTTTTTAACCACAAACAGGTGTTAAATTTTGTCAAAAGCTTTTAGTGCATCAATTAATATGATCAGATGATTTTGCTTGTAAATTTGAGTTATACACTCCTAGGTAACAGAACAAACATGCACGCACACACACACAAAGAAAATCTATCATAGTATTTCTTTTAAAATACTGATAAATATTATTCACAATTGTTTTAAGACATGCAATGTATTGGGATCATTTTCACACACCAATCAAAAGTTCTCTACAAATGATTTTCAATGGCAACATAATTATTCATTGTAACTATAGTAAAAAAAAAATTAGTTAGACTTATAGATGATTCAGAGTTTTGTTTTAAATAATGCTTGAATGTGTGTATGTACACGTTTGTATATATTATATATATATTTAATATCCATGATTATGTACCTAAGATTAATTTCTAGAAGTGAAATTCTTCTGTAAAAACATTCATGGTTTTAAAATTAATAGTGCTCATTGACATATTTGCAGATCTTAAGTCAACAAGTCACTATATTGTTAATGAAACAATCACTACATTATTTTTGTGCATGGAATATCAAATTGTTTCATGCTCAGTGATCATAGAAAAAAGAGAGGTACTATACCCACTTTGTATGTATGTCTATTTATCAGTTTATAAATCCCATGTGTCTCCATACTTACATCTGTGTTTCCTCTACTAGATAGTGAAGTCAGGAAGCAGCTATTATGTTTCATCAGTCTCTGTCTCTTTACCAGATAATATGACATTTAAAACAAAATTTTTTGTGTAAACTATGTCAAGCTATATCTGTTAAGTGAGCCAATACTTTTCAACAATTATAAAACTAATAAGTATTAAAAATAGGAAACAGTTCATTAAAAATTAATATTTAAGTTACTTGAAAGAACATTTAAGGTACTTGAGACTCAGAGCTAAGTAGTAGACACTAAAAACTGCATAATATATTTTCTTTCATGGTACCTTTTTGATGTGTATATTGAATAATGATCAATAAAGACAGAGAAATTTTTTAAAGAGACCAATACATTCACATATACTTTGGGAGTATACCTGTCAAATAAACCAGGTTCTAAAAGAGTCCTGGTCAGGATCCTTTCTCACTGGAACACTTTGGGAAACAAACTCAAAAACAGTCCTTTGATAATCTCCATTCCAGAAATAGTTCCTTTATGTGGTTTATGTACATATATAGATTTTTACATGTTTTCAGGGTACATATTAATGAATAAACATGGAAACCTTTACGAGTATTTCTCAACAGCTGATAGAAGAGAACCTCATCCAAGAAGTCTAACTATATGGTGAGTGTACTGAGTGGTGAAGCCGATGAATTATCTTGTAGTGATATGGAAAGTAGACGGAAAGGTTTGAGGTGACTGGGTCTCTGAGGAGACTGACCTTAAATTCAAGGGTCAAGTGGTACGGCTTGAGTTAGAACAATAGAAAAGAAAAATATATATACATATAAAGTTTAATGAAGGGTTTGTATTGCAGTTTATGCAGGGAAATAGGTATTTAAGGAAACATGCTGGCAAAATGACTCAAGCATGGGAAGAAAACTAAGCACATCTTAGACTCTTGCCCTCGGAAATTCTCAGGAATGATTCATCCATGTCACCGATTCTGAATGTTTATAGCAAAGTCTTAGGATTGGCTTCTGTGCATCAGAAGGCATCATCACTGGTCGTTTTTCCTTTTCTTCCTGGAACTTCTTAGGAAGGAAGGAACAGACAGCCCAACCGGGCTGCACGGTGTGTGTCAGGCTGTCCCCGTGACTTCTGCCCTGCTTCCAATAGATAAGCAGTCTATAACCTCTAGCTACTTAGTCCTTACGTTAATCCATTCTCAAGAGAAAACAATGGATCTTTTCCCATTAGAACATATTTCAAAAACTAATACAGCAATGTCCACGATCCATACGTGTCTACTCCCTTGGGTTCGCTATGTGAAAAGAAGAATTGATTTTTACTTTTTAGGGTGGATTTGTTCTTTAAATTAGCCTTTGGGGGAGTTGCATTTGATTCTATGACGTTGAAGGAATGAGGAATAGGGAAAACCGACAACAGTGTCAACGAGATGAAACGAACAGGCTTGCCTCACCCGCCATGACTCTCATCCCAGGCTCGCAAGGGAACTGGACTAAAGTGACTGTTCCTGGACCTGGCGGGAAGTACAAAACCACCCCAGCAGCTCAACAGCATGAAAATACCTGCTTCCTGCTCCCAGCTGTAGGTGTCTCCTATCTCACTCTCCTGTTTGGTTTTTTCCCGCGATACTTTACGTTCCTGGAACTGTATCATCTTAGTTAGTATGTTGCTTGCTCATTGTCCTCTGACCTCCTCTGCACATGGTAGGTACTCAGTAATTACTGCATGAATAAATGAACGCAGAATCCTGGGCTGATTGCAGTCTTTGCTATTTTCCCCCACTTTCCCAGTGAAAATCTTCCAGTCCCCCAGGAGGAAAAATCATTAACCCCTACGGATGCCCAAGGGAGAGTGTGTAGCATGGGACGGAGCCACGGGCCATGCTGAGGGCAAGAAAAGCGTATCTCTGCACAGGGAGTGAACTTCCATTAGCAGCTGGCCAGTCTCCAAGAAAAGCAACTCCTGCTCCGGCTTAAGGCACAAGAGAACTATTATTCATATGTGTTTACAGAAACAGCTGTAAAGGAAGACAAGAGTTTACAGCGGGTGTCAGGCACACGCGTCGGCTGTCATGCTTGGCTGCTACTGTGTTGTCACTGACAGAAACGGGAACTCAAGGGCTCAGCCATTATGCACTTAGTTTTGTTGTTTTTTTCACCCTGAGTGTGTGTGTGTGTGTGCGTGTGTGTGTTTTAATTTATTCCAACCGACCCCAAAGTGAGCGTGAATGATGGGCTGCCTGAGAGAAGGCACAACCATATTAAAACCAGAGCCCAGATTTTCTTTCTTTGTATTTATTTTTTTCGTTTAAATAGATGAACAAAAGGTTTGGGGTTTTAATTAAAACCACAGGAAGCAGTGGAAAAACAACAAGCTTCTAGATAAATATTATTCACAATTGTTTTAAGACATGCAATGTATTGGGATCATTTTCACACACCAATCAAAAGTTCTCTACAAATGATTTTCAATGGCAACATAATTATTCATTGTAACTATAGTAAAAAAAAAATTAGTTAGACTTATAGATGATTCAGAGTTTTGTTTTAAATAATGCTTGAATGTGTGTATGTACACGTTTGTATATATTATATATATATTTAATATCCATGATTATGTACCTAAGATTAATTTCTAGAAGTGAAATTCTTCTGTAAAAACATTCATGGTTTTAAAATTAATAGTGCTCATTGACATATTTGCAGATCTTAAGTCAACAAGTCACTATATTGTTAATGAAACAATCACTACATTATTTTTGTGCATGGAATATCAAATTGTTTCATGCTCAGTGATCATAGAAAAAAGAGAGGTACTATACCCACTTTGTATGTATGTCTATTTATCAGTTTGTAAATCCCATGTGTCTCCATACTTACATCTGTGTTTCCTCTACTAGATAGTGAAGTCAGGAAGCAGCTATTATGTTTCATCAGTCTCTGTCTCTTTACCAGATAATATGACATTTAAAACAAAATTTTTTGTGTAAACTATGTCAAGCTATATCTGTTAAGTGAGCCAATACTTTTCAACAATTATAAAACTAATAAGTATTAAAAATAGGAAACAGTTCATTAAAAATTAATATTTAAGTTACTTGAAAGAACATTTAAGGTACTTGAGACTCAGAGCTAAGTAGTAGACACTAAAAACTGCATAATATATTTTCTTTCATGGTACCTTTTTGATGTGTATATTGAATAATGATCAATAAAGACAGAGAAATTTTTTAAAGAGACCAATACATCACATATACTTTGGGAGTATACCTGTCAAATAAACCAGGTTCTAAAAGAGTCCTGGTCAGGATCCTTTCTCACTGGAACACTTTGGGAAACAAACTCAAAAACAGTCCTTTGATAATCTCCATTCCAGAAATAGTTCCTTTATGTGGTTTATGTACATATATAGATTTTTACATGTTTTCAGGGTACATATTAATGAATAAACATGGAAACCTTTACGAGTATTTCTCAACAGCTGATAGAAGAGAACCTCATCCAAGAAGTCTAACTATATGGTGAGTGTACTGAGTGGTGAAGCCGATGAATTATCTTGTAGTGATATGGAAAGTGGACAGAAAGGTTTGAGGTGACTGGGTCTCTGAGGAGACTGACCTTAAATTCAAGGGTCAAGTGGTACGGCTTGAGTTAGAACAATAGAAAAGAAAAATATATATACATATAAAGTTTAATGAAGGGTTTGTATTGCAGTTTATGCAGGGAAATAGGTATTTAAGGAAACATGCTGGCAAAATGACTCAAGCATGGGAAGAAAACTAAGCACATCTTAGACTCTTGCCCTCGGAAATTCTCAGGAATGATTCATCCATGTCACCGATTCTGAATGTTTATAGCAAAGTCTTAGGATTGGCTTCTGTGCATCAGAAGGCATCATCACTGGTCGTTTTTCCTTTTCTTCCTGGAACTTCTTAGGAAGGAAGGAACAGACAGCCCAACCGGGCTGCACGGTGTGTGTCAGGCTGTCCCCGTGACTTCTGCCCTGCTTCCAATAGATAAGCAGTCTATAACCTCTAGCTACTTAGTCCTTACGTTAATCCATTCTCAAGAGAAAACAATGGATCTTTTCCCATTAGAACATATTTCAAAAACTAATACAGCAATGTCCACGATCCATACGTGTCTACTCCCTTGGGTTCGCTATGTGAAAAGAAGAATTGATTTTTACTTTTTAGGGTGGATTTGTTCTTTAAATTAGCCTTTGGGGGAGTTGCATTTGATTCTATGACGTTGAAGGAATGAGGAATAGGAAAACCGACAACAGTGTCAACGAGATGAAACGAACAGGCTTGCCTCACCCGCCATGACTCTCATCCCAGGCTCGCAAGGGAACTGGACTAAAGTGACTGTTCCTGGACCTGGCGGGAAGTACAAAACCACCCCAGCAGCTCAACAGCATGAAAATACCTGCTTCCTGCTCCCAGCTGTAGGTGTCTCCTATCTCACTCTCCTGTTTGGTTTTTTCCCGCGACACTTTACGTTCCTGGAACTGTATCATCTTAGTTAGTATGTTGCTTGCTCATTGTCCTCTGACCTCCTCTGCACATGGTAGGTACTCAGTAATTACTGCATGAATAAATGAACGCAGAATCCTGGGCTGATTGCAGTCTTTGCTATTTTCCCCCACTTTCCCAGTGAAAATCTTCCAGTCCCCCAGGAGGAAAAATCATTAACCCCTACGGATGCCCAAGGGAGAGTGTGTAGCATGGGACGGAGCCACGGGCCATGCTGAGGGCAAGAAAAGCGTATCTCTGCACAGGGAGTGAACTTCCATTAGCAGCTGGCCAGTCTCCAAGAAAAGCAACTCCTGCTCCGGCTTAAGGCACAAGAGAACTATTATTCATATGTGTTTACAGAAACAGCTGTAAAGGAAGACAAGAGTTTACAGCGGGTGTCAGGCACACGCGTCGGCTGTCATGCTTGGCTGCTACTGTGTTGTCACTGACAGAAACGGGAACTCAAGGGCTCAGCCATTATGCACTTAGTTTTGTTGTTTTTTTCACCCTGAGTGTGTGTGTGTGTGTGCGTGTGTGTGTTTTAATTTATTCCAACCGACCCCAAAGTGAGCGTGAATGATGGGCTGCCTGAGAGAAGGCACAACCATATTAAAACCAGGAGCCCAGATTTTCTTTCTTTGTATTTATTTTTTTCGTTTAAATAGATGAACAAAAGGTTTGGGGTTTTAATTAAAACCACAGGAAGCAGTGGAAAAACAACAAGCTTCTTTCTGCATGACATTTGAGAGGCTCCTCTCCCCCCGCCCACACACCAACAATGTGCAGAAATGAGCAGCCCCTGCGCCTCAGGAAGTACAAAACCACCCCAGCAGCTCAACAGCATGAAAATACCTGCTTCCTGCTCCCAGCTGTAGGTGTCTCCTATCTCACTCTCCTGTTTGGTTTTTTCCCGCGATACTTTACGTTCCTGGAACTGTATCATCTTAGTTAGTATGTTGCTTGCTCATTGTCCTCTGACCTCCTCTGCACATGGTAGGTACTCAGTAATTACTGCATGAATAAATGAACGCAGAATCCTGGGCTGATTGCAGTCTTTGCTATTTTCCCCCACTTTCCCAGTGAAAATCTTCCAGTCCCCCAGGAGGAAAAATCATTAACCCCTACGGATGCCCAAGGGAGAGTGTGTAGCATGGGACGGAGCCACGGGCCATGCTGAGGGCAAGAAAAGCGTATCTCTGCACAGGGAGTGAACTTCCATTAGCAGCTGGCCAGTCTCCAAGAAAAGCAACTCCTGCTCCGGCTTAAGGCACAAGAGAACTATTATTCATATGTGTTTACAGAAACAGCTGTAAAGGAAGACAAGAGTTTACAGCGGGTGTCAGGCACACGCGTCGGCTGTCATGCTTGGCTGCTACTGTGTTGTCACTGACAGAAACGGGAACTCAAGGGCTCAGCCATTATGCACTTAGTTTTGTTGTTTTTTTCACCCTGAGTGTGTGTGTGTGTGTGCGTGTGTGTGTTTTAATTTATTCCAACCGACCCCAAAGTGAGCGTGAATGATGGGCTGCCTGAGAGAAGGCACAACCATATTAAAACCAGAGCCCAGATTTTCTTTCTTTGTATTTATTTTTTTCGTTTAAATAGATGAACAAAAGGTTTGGGGTTTTAATTAAAACCACAGGAAGCAGTGGAAAAACAACAAGCTTCTTTCTGCATGACATTTGAGAGGCTCCTCTCCCCCCGCCCACACACCAACAATGTGCAGAAATGAGCAGCCCCTGCGCCTCTCAGCCTGGAGGCCCTGCCAACCCGGCTCCGTCACTCGGGGCCCACAGGCAGCCACCAGCGGCTCGGAGGGAACTTCGGACCCACTGAACACTTTCACGTCTTAAATCTTTTAATTAAAATGTAAATACCAAACCTGATATCAAGAGACCCTACAGATAATTCGCAAAGAAACAAATCATCGCCATTTGGAACATTTCAGTACTTCCTCTAACAGCTGATGTTTTTAACCTTCAACATGTGTGTGCTCATTTGCTCAGTTGTACAATCTCTTTGCGACCACATGAACTGTAGCCCACCAGGCTCCTAAGGCCATGGGCTTCTCCAGGCAGGAATACTGGACTGGGTTGCCATTTTCTCCTTCAAGGGATCTTCCTGACCCAGGGATCAAACCTGGATCTCCAGCATTGCAGGAAGGGTTTTACCACTGTGCCACCTGGGAAGCCCCACTTCTAAATAGCAGTGGAGGCTCATGGAATCATAGTTTAAGGCTCGTGGACATGCCCCCAGCTCCTTCATCCTTTACTCTAATCCTACTCATGAGAGGGGGCAGGGAGCTGATCAGATCCACCTGCTGGAAAGCCGAGTCACAGGTGTCCATCTGCCTGGATGAGGAGTGAGGGGTCAGACCTGGTGTCAGACACAATGGAGCCACCATCCTGCCCAGGGATGAAGAGGAAATAATGAGAGAGTGTCTGGGTAGGGTGCAGATCCCCATGTCCGTGGCATCTCATTTCACCCCATACTTCTTTGGTTACGCAGTTCAGTTCAGTTCAGTCGCTCAGTCGTGTCTGACTCTTTCTGACCCCATGGACTGCAGCACACCAGGCTTCCCTGTCCATCACCAACTCCCAGAGCTTACTCAAACTTAAGTCTGTTGAGTCGGTGATGCCATCCT
>SJYC01138560.1:0-20342 GCA_006408675.1 Madoqua kirkii
TTTAGATCTTTAATCCATTTTGAGTTTATTTTTGTGTGTGGTGTTAGAAAGTGGTCTAGTTCCATTCTTTTGCAAATGGTTGACCAGCTTTTCCAGCACCACCTGTTAAAGAGACTGTCTTTACTCCATTGTATGTTCTTGCCTCCTTTGTCAAAGATAAGGTGTCCATATGTGTGTGGGTTTATCTCATGGCTTTCTATCTTGTTCCATTGGTCTATATTTCTGTCTTTGTGCCAGTACCATACTGTCTTAATGACTGTGGCTTTGTAGTAGAGCCTAAAGTCAGGCAGGTTGATTCCTCCCGTACCATTCTTCTTTCTCAATATTGCCCTTGCTATTCGCGGTTTTTTGTATTTCCATACAAATCTTGAGATAATTTGTTCTAGTTCTGTGAAAAATACTGTTGGTAGCTTGATGGGGATTGCATTGAATCTGTAAATTGCTTTGGGTAGTATCACCTAAATATTTCTTATCGGCGTCATGACCAGCTAGGCTCACTGCTGAAGTATTGGCTTTGTTTTGATCCCAATAACTCTGCCACTGATTAACTTTTATTCAGTGGTACATGTTGATTTTTGGCATCCAGCCGTGACAATTTCATGGTGGTTTCAGCTTTATTACTTCATATCACTATTTTTTAATCGGTTGCCCTTGGGACTCTAAAAGGCAGTTACTTTTAACTAACATGATATGACAAGATTGTTAAGTTTCCTGTGAAAGAGAACTGCACCTCTATGTCAGAGAAGCGTGTGCAAACTCTGGTGGACATTCGACTCCCCCGAGCCCAAGCCTCTGCTCCAGGGTTTCCGTGCTGCAATTTTGGCTTCTCTAGTTGGCTTGGACGTGGGCCAGCCAGTGGAGCTGGGCTGCTGTCCTTGCCTTGGGTTCGCCCACCTTGCACATTCCAGCAGAGGACAGAGAGCCTGAGCATTCTGAGCTCACCCTCCTCTCTGAAGCTGGGCCTTTTACAAGGTGCCTAAGGCTTGTTAACTTCTGATACAAAACACAAAACAGAACAGAATCTCAGGATGAAGAAAGAGTGTTCTGAACTTTTAAGGTGAGAACTGTCTAAGCTCTGAGACAAGAGGGCACAGACTTACCCTCCTCTAAATACTATGGGTCCCTTTGGAACAAATCATCAGAAAACCCTACAAGGAGGGAGAAGATAGACTGGTAGAGGCCTCAAGACTTGAGGATGGACAGAGAAGGAACACTGGAACATTCCTGGATGTTGCTGTTTCCTGGAGTGTGTGTTGGAAAGGCCTCCAACTGAGAGCCATGAACTGATACAGAAATCCAGCACACAGCAAAACCAGGAAAGGCCTGCTCGCTCTAGCCCAGGGCTGGGGAAGGGTCAGCCCGGCAGAAGTCTAATGCCCACCTGGGCAGCGATGACATGGCAAGCCTCCTCCACCCCGCCCCTCCGTCACACGGGGTCAGCAGCAGAGTTAGCGGAGCCCAGCCTGGGACCCAGAGCTGCCCAAACCCCTAGGCCCAGCGGCCGTAGAGTCCAGGGGAGACCCAGTCCCCACCCCCCGGGTGACAGGGGCTTCATCTGCTGGAACTGGCCCCGGAGTTCCTGGTCCTCCACCCAGTGACACAGAGCCACCCAGGGCTGGTGCACTCTCAGACCCATTGGAACCAACATCCAGGCTGCACTGGCTGGGTTTCTGGAGTTTCAGAGTCACCAGGAGAATGAAGCTGACCCGAATAACACTGAAAGGGCTCTGAAAATAATCCTAAACGCCCACTGGAACTGCAGTCACAGAAATAATCCAGGGCCCAAATAGAGTACTGCAAGATGGAAGACTTAAATAGAATCAGAAGTCTCCTAATATATCTAAAATAGTTAGCATATTGAAAAATGACTCATGATACAAACAAACAGGAAAAGTGCAACTCAAATGGGACAAGAAAATCAAATGAGCCTAGCACTGAAGTGAGTCATATGCTGGCATCATCCAACAATAATTTAAACAGTCATCGTAAAGTTGTTGTACACATAATTGCAACTATCTTCAATCAGATTAACAAGTAGAAAATTATGTCAAATATTAATATAATTTGAAAGAGGATCCATAAGGAAATTATGGAATTGAAAAATATATTGATCAAAACTGAAGCTCAGTAAATGGTCTAAATAGTGTAGTGGAGATGGCAAAGTGCAGAATCACAGAGCATCACAGGCTATGAGAAAGATTAAAAAAATTAATAAAATTAAAACCAGAAATAATAGAGAATCAATTAAAACAAAAAGCTGGTTCCTTTATAAAAATAAAGTATCAGTGAAATCAATCTTTAGGAAGGCCAACAAAAAGAGAAAAGATACAAATTATTGATATCGGAATGGAGTAAAAGATAACCGCCACAGATCCTGCCAACAATAAAAGGCTATCACAGGATTACTAGGAACAACCTTACGCTCATAAATTTAACAACATAGAAGAAAATGATCAATTCTTCCTCAACTATAGATCGCCAAACCTCACTCAGAAAGAACTATGATCCAGAAGAGAGCTGTAACCAAGCCAGCATCAGTCGCTCCGTCGTGTCCCCCTCTGTGCGACCCCAGGGACTGCAGCCCACCAGGCTCCTCTGTCCATGGGAGTCCCCAGGCAAGCATACTGAAGAGGGTTGCCATTTCGTACTCCAGGGAATTCCCAACCCAGGGGTTGAACTCAGGTCTCTTTCATTGCAGACAGATCCTTGACCATCTGAGCCACCAGGGAAGCCCTTCTAAATGTAACTAAAAGCCTTTTGAAAAGGAGCTCCATGTCCATATGGTACACTGGAGATCTTCACTAAATAAAGAATTAATAGCAATTTTATCTAATCTACCAAAAACAGAAAGGAAGGAGATTCTCCAACTCACCTTGTAAGGCAGTATCTTCTTGATAGAGAAATTGTGTGTATATATAGTGCAAACATGCCCAACTGATTCTTGACAAAGATCAAAAAGTGATTTGAAGGAGAGACGATAGCCTTTAAATAAATGGTGCTGGAGCAATTTGATGGCCATAGGCAAAAATATGAACCTGGACCTAGATCTATATTTAATACAGAAGTAACTCAAAACAGACTATAAAATCCAGAAAATATATTTATTTTCTCTCTACTCCACAAAGATGACCTAAACAGTGCAGAAGGAAGGACGCTGACCCCTGTGTTTGCTCCACAGGCAAACACTTGCAGTCTCTGGAATGTGTGTCATTTCCCTTTTATCTGCAACAGTCCTCTTCGCCGCTCTCTTCCCCTGCACCTTGCTGGTCCCAGGGACCTGAGGCAAGACAGACAGCACCCCTCACAGGATGGGACGGCAGCTGTGCTCCTCTAGCCCTCAGCTCCCTGAATCCTGCCATGATGGTTGCTTCCCAGAAGTGTCCTCCTCCCATCTGACCTCAGGACTGGGCACCTCGCCTCACCGCTCCTTCCCTTTTGCACCTAGGAGAGTACGTGATATACAGTAAGTGTTCAATCCCTTCGGCTGCATTGATTCCTACAATCAATTTGCACACAGATGTAAATGAACTCTCTGTGGTTTGCTTTGACTTGAACTATTTGATTTTGGGGTGAATTAAGATAAAGGCAGCGACTAAGACTGAGTGGAAACAGAGATTTCCCAAACCTAACAGCTTATAAACACTACTTGTTAACAGCTGACTTTTGAACCAGAAACACATGAATTTCAACTTTATCTTCACTACCTAGTGCCTGTGTGATCTTAAATTACTGAAGTTCTCTTATCCTCAGGGGCTTCCATCTTTAAAATCAGGGTAGTAACAGTGATTACTTTACAGTGTAAAATTTCCCATTGATTTAATTGTAATTATTACCATATTATTCCATCATTTGAAAGACTGGATCTCTTTAAGTACTATGGCAATATAAAATGATACCATTGGATTTATATTGAACATCTGTATTTGTACAAATGATAAGTTTTACCATAAAGTTTATCTCATTTTTGTCTCAACATTGTCCAGTATCTTTTTTAGAAATGTATATTGTGTGTGGGGTTTTGTGGGCTTAAAAAGAAATAAACCACCATCCATTCATTTATGAAGGTGACCATTCGGTCTTTAATTAATGCAGATATCTCTGGGGGGAAAGCTGATATGAAAAGCATGGTCTTTTCTTCTCTGACTCATGTGAAACACATCCTTGAGTTAGCACCTGACAGCATGCTAGATTCCTTTGCTACTTGTTACAGTGATGGGGCTTAGCTCATGGTCATCATCAGCACAACAGTAACACTTATTAAGACTGTGGAACTCAGGACTGCCACCCATTAGCTCACGACAACAGTGCGAACTCTCAGGATGCTCTAAGTTTTCTCATTTTTGTCTCAACATTGTCCAGTATCTTTTTTAGAAATGTATATTGTGTGTGGGGTTTTGTGGGCTTAAAAAGAAATAAACCACCATCCATTCATTTATGAAGGTGACCATTCGGTCTTTAATTAATGCAGATATCTCTGGGGGGAAAGCTGATATGAAAAGCATGGTCTTTTCTTCTCTGACTCATGTGAAACACATCCTTGAGTTAGCACCTGACAGCATGCTAGATTCCTTTGCTACTTGTTACAGTGATGGGGCTTAGCTCATGGTCATCATCAGCACAACAGTAACACTTATTAAGACTGTGGAACTCAGGACTGCCACCCATTAGCTCACGACAACAGTGCGAACTCTCAGGATGCTCTGGATCCGGGTCTCCAATTTTGGCAAAAATCTCTCTTCCACGTTCCTTTTGCTAGACAACAGCTACAAAGCTTTCCTCTCCTTCCTCTTCATTGCCTACAATGAATCCACTTGCCAGAGCTAGTGCACTGCCTTCAAGTAGAATTTTCTATTAGTAATCATGTCTTATCACTTATTCTCTAGTACATTAGACTCTAGAAGGAAGACAAGGTCCCTAGATTATACCTCTCCTTATAATTATACCAGAAGATTAGAAACTATGGTTGTCTATTTTTTATAGACTTCAAGAAATACCTTGGGCCTTGATTGCAAGATTTTCCTCTAGGACAAAGGCTCTTTTTCATCCTCCTAAGACAAACTACATTCTATGCATTTCATTCACCAATGTGTCTCTCAGGCTGATTGATGTTCGTAGGGTTATGTTTATTGGAATTCCTGATTACTTTAATAGATTACTTTAATAACAGATATGTAATGATAATGTAATTCTTATTGTTGTTGATACTAGAGATGACTCTTTGTTGCTCAACATAAATTAAAACTAAAACATCCCATTCCACCCATGCCATAATTTAATACCTGTGTGAAGACAGTCAAAGTTGCTCAGTCGTGTCCAACTCTTTGCAACTCCATGGACTATACAGTCCATGGAATTCTCCAGGCCAGAGTAGTGGAGTGGGTAGCCTTTCCCTTCTCCAGGGGATCTTCCCAACTCAGGGATCGAAGCCAGGTCTCCCACATTACAAGCAGATTTTTTACCGAGATACCAGGGAAGAAAAGTTAATGCTCTCTGATCCTAAAGCCTACCTGATGAACAGAATTAGTGTCCATTTCTCCCTTTTTATGAACTTTACAGAATAAGACTAAGAAATTTCTTATTTCTAAAGACAGCTATGCATCACATATGATTTCTCTCTCTATCTCTCTTTTTTTTTTTTTTTTGCACTAACTGACACCGTATTGTTACATTTGGATAGGACCAAATAGGACCATATTCTACAGTCACATAGGCACTGATAGGAACCAAACAGATTGCCATTCTCTTAGGAAGACTGAACCAGTGCCAGGACCAGCTTGGTACCATGTGGGAGCATCTGGTTTGCAGGCTCAGTCCTTCAGACCTGAGCTGTTCCTCCTGGAGCTGGGGCAGGGCTTCCTCACACAGACGGTGCTGAGTTACGACCTCCTCCCTGTGGGTCTGGAGGCTGTGGTCGAGCAAATTGGCAGAGCTGGAGGAGAACAAGGCTCTTCTGTGAGACACCTTCACAGGTAAGGCTACCCTGGAGTCCGAGGGAAAGGGAGACAGCTCTAGGCTGGAGATGAGCTTCCTGGAACACCACCATGGAAGCCTCTGGCTTCCATAGAGCCTGAGTGTCACTGGGCTTCTTTGAGCCTTTCATTTCCATTTGCCGAGACATTCAAAGGCCATCTATTCCTCAGCCCTTGATCCAGGAATTATCAGCGACCCATCCTGTGCAAGCACCACAGCCACCACATGGCCAAGCACCTCCCTTCTGGGGTTTTATCCTGCCTTGCCGTGGGAGTACCCTTAGAACTGGTCCTACAGCGCTGCTGCGGAAGGCGCTCACCTCCCCCACAGGTTCTGCATCCCTGCTGGGTGAGGGCCAGAGCCGGGTGCTCTGGGTTCTAGTTTCCAATGTCACACAGTGTTTTTGTCTGTGTTCCCCAGAAACCCCAGCCTCCTCTGCAACTTCCTCGGGGCTGCAGTCCTGGGGGACAGGAGGAAGGGATGGTGGCAGTAAGGCCAGGAAAGAGGAAAGCTGATGAAGAGCTCTTCATCCAGCTGCCCCACGCCAGGTGCGGTCACTGCTTACGCTGCTCTGCTCAGCCGTCTCCTGGAGGGACGGAGGCGGTGTGTCCTCTTCAGAAGGGCTAAGAAGAAAGAAGGATCTGACCCACTGCCGTCAGAGCTTTGTCACCTGTGCCAGAAATTCCCTGGCTTTCCTGGGCTGGCTGTGCATGCCTTGGTGGCCCACCTCATGCCTCTATGTCAGCCGAGATTCCTGGAGGCAAGAGGTGTGAGCACCTGCAGGTCTGGGCTCACAGGAAGAGCCATAGGCCACGCGGGGCCGTCTGCTGCTGGCCATCTGCAGGGCCCGGGGACTGTCTCTTATACACATAGTGATTATGAGAAGGACGCCAAGGGTTCACAGGTCACCCATCCCACTGTAATTTTTCTATACAGACAGTCGTGGGGCTCAGGATCCAAACATTATTCAGATTCGTCGAGATGACGAGCGATGCCGGAGTGCCATGGGATTCTTCCCGCCTATCCCATTTTCGCATCAATAAAGTGTATAAGTTGTCTGTGTGTTTGGCAAGAGGGAGAAAGGCCACCTTTGTATTGCAGGGGCTGGGAATCTAATTTGCGAGGCCAAAGAATGGTCTCTGTGATCTAATTCTCAATCTGCTACAGGACTGAGATGAAGACCAAACCATCTTAGAGGATCTAATAATCTCGTTTCGATCGATCGGTTTCTGAGGCGGTATCCTTTGGTTGAGACTTTTCAGATAAGTAAAGAAAATTAGGTTGAAAGCAAAATGCATCTCTCTGAAATGTGGCTTGTATGTGGAGGCTCTGCCCCTGGGGAGCGGCAGGGCAGCCTCTCCTGGGGGGCATTTGGGGCACACAGAGGGGCAGTTACTGCACTCGGCCAAGACCACCGCTCCACTGCTCGGTGGAGAGAACGCTGCGGTTCCTGCCATTGACTGCCTGAAATAAAATAATCTATGATGCATGAACAAGTCTAAATGAAATAATAATATCCTTAGCAGTGAAAAACGGATTGGTAATAAGTAATTGAGCAGATTTATTGCCATCTCCTTGAGCTAGTCTGCTGAAACAGCCGGCTATTTTATTTAATCTCATATCAGAGGAATTACTGGCTGGTAATCCATTGTTAAACATCATTTAGAATGATGGATGAAAATGTCAGCTTTTCCAACATAATCAATTCATATCTCATTAGCACATATTATTTATGATTCTCATAATGGGACCTGCAGGGGTCTCCAGGGGGAGATGGAGACCTCAGCTGTTGTCGAAATGAGATGAGATATACTGTAGCTTATGAGTTAATAACTGCATATAAAAAAATACTCCTCCGCGGTATTGATTGTTCTTCCCATTTTACGAATGAATTGACTAACTGGACTGCCTGGTGTTGTGTGTGGCTGTAGATGGCATGTCCTGCCGCACCCCCACTGACTCTTTGGAGGGCTAATCATTGAGCTTCAATATTTTCAAAAGAAGGATCTGCTCAAACACTTTTTAAAATGATAAAATGGTTTAGGAGAAGTTTCCCCTCTGCTAGGAAAGACAGCCAGCCCTTGAATGTCAAGTATGAGAAAACCTTGGGGGCTGCTGCTAAGGATGGGGTGCTGGCTTCCCCCGCCCCCACCCCAGCCACCTATGAAGATAAATCGACATATTTCTGCAGCTCCAGCCCAGTTGCTTTTTAAGGATATTCTCGCCCCTGTGCTGCCTCCAAGACCAATGAAAAGCAAACCTTGATTCATGGACTTCATGCCTCCGACGGCGCATCGGTAATCACGGTTACCGTGTCAACTGCCGCCTCAATTAAACTACATTTGAGAATCATTTTATGCTTCAGCTCATAAACATCAATAAAGGAAAATGAGTAATAAATGACTGTCTAGAGTACAAAGGACCAGCTCATATTTCAGATGAAAATGAAGACAAAATGTAGCTTTTATTTGCCTGTGGAATTCCCATTAACTGCATCACTGACAAGAAAGAGCTGGATCAATAGCTGGCCGGCCGCAGAAAACCGTTTCTGGCTGTTCAGCGGGCAATCAAAAGGAAACCTGTCATATTGTGATCTTTATCAGGTAATCTTCATTACCCCAGACCAATGATATATGTATATACTGGCCAGCTAGGGGCACTTCTAATTCCTGGTCTTATTTGTGGCTCGAGTGCAGAGCGATCACAAATTATTTGTTTACGGTGATGAAAAAGCTTCCATGTTCACCCCTTTTATTCATTTTATAGGTAATCCATATCTGGGAACTTTCTCTCAAGACTCCTTTCTTCACTCAGGATTTTTAAGAAAGTATTATATCAAATGTTACCTTCCTGTCTCCTCCAAGGGGAGAAGTACCTGCCAGCACAGTGCTGGGCTGGAGAGAGCGATGAGCAAGGTCCTTCTCCATGCTCCTGCAAAGAATCCTGCTTCCTTTGTGAGCTGCGGCTCTCTCTTTAATGGCACCGAAAGTGCTGTGGGCCATCCATGAGAAAGAGGAAAGAATGCCTCCAGTGGCAGGCAAATACAGCAGAACTTGCTCCCTTTTGCATTTGGGGTGCCCACAAGGAAAACAGAGGAAGCAAATGAATTCTATTAACTGAGATGCAGGGTCAGCCATTTCAGGAAGAACTCTTTTGCAAGAAAATCCTTGCCAATGTGAAGGAATTCAATGCTGTTTACCAACATCAGTTCAGTTAAATGGCATCCCAGGAAGCACGGCATGGAAAGATGAGTTAAAGAGGGAAACAAGTGGTGGGGAGGGGGGGGCAAGACAGTCAGTAGGAAGGAGAAGATGGAAGGCGGGAGCAGTGTTGCTAACAGATACATGGAGAGCAATTCTAACGTTTCCCATTGACGAAAACCTTTGATCCTGATGGATCCTGATGTGCTTTTCAAATGTTGTTACACCCTTAAGAATGTTTCCAGGGGAAATTGAACTGGATGACCACCTGTTTAGGTTTCTTACCAGTTTGGATTTCATGGATCCAATGGAGTAACCTATTAGGTCCTACAGACCCATCTCAAGGACGTTTGTGTGTCTGCCTCTTTTATTCCTTGAGATGACTTCTTTTCAGTTAAAAAAAAAAAAAAGCCTCTATTATACACATCTCTCTCTCTCTTTTATTTTAACAATCAATGGCTAAATTTCATCCCTCTGAACTAATATAAATTTGACACCACTGTCAAATTTCTCCTGCAGTGTAAAATGTATTCACTTCCTCTTGAACTTGAAACCCTGAAAGTTAAGAATGTAGGGGGGAGATTACCTTAAAATGTGACTTTTAGCTGATGGTCTTTTAAATCATATTTATACTAAGATATTTGCCAACAAGGAGTCCTACTGTGGAATCCCTGGGGGGTTTTCTTTCCATGCCCTGTAGTTTGGCCCCACTGTCCTTTCCTACTTTTCTGATGCCAGTGATGTCATGATGTGCTGGTGTGAGGTCTGGGTGCAGTGTCCCTCCCTCTGTGTCCTTAGGGAAGTGACTCTGTAATTAACAAGGGCAGTGTAATCAGGTTTCAAATGTAGTATCTAGAACCTCAAAAGACCCACAAGAATGACTCTCACTCTTTTCTTGGATTTTTTTTTTTCAGGAAAAGAAACCACTAAATAAGTCTTGCAGTCAGACACCATATCCCACCTGTCATATGAATCATTTCACAAGCCTAAGATAACTGCATTCTGCATCGGAACAGAACAGCCAGGTGGACAGGTGGGTTCTGAAGGTTCCCGCACTGTTGTTCATGCATTTACCCCACATTCTTAAAATAAATGAACAAATCCAGTCATTTATCAGGTGAATACTCAACAATTAAAACATCTGATTGCCAAAAGAAGTCAGCAAAACTGAAGAAAAGAGTGACTGAGGAAACTCATACATTGCTGATGGGAATGTAGAATTTTAGAAAAGTGCAGCTACTTTGAAAAGCAGTTTGGCAGTTTCTCAAAATATTAAACAGAGTTAACATGTGACCCAGAAATCCCACTCCTATGTTTCTACCCAAGAGAAACGAAGACATACATTTATACAAATCTTGTACACAGATATTCATAGTAGCATTATTTATAGGGGCCTCAAAGTAGAAACCCAAATGTCTACCACTAATGGATGGATAAAGAGAATGTGGCTTCTCCATACAATGGGCTATGTTTTCAGTAATAAGGAATGAAATATTGATACATATTACAATGTGATGAACTTTGAAAACACTATACTGAATGAGAAAAACTGGACAAAAGTCACATGTAGTACAGTTTCACTTGCATTTAGTGTCCAGAATAGGCAAATCCTAAAGACAGAGGTAGAATAATGGTTGCCTGGGACAACAAGGAGCTGAGAACAGAGACTAACAATTCACAGATAAAGTGGTTTCTTACAGCGGGGAGTAGTGATGACAATGTTTTGGAATCAGATAGGGGTAATGACTGTGAAGAAGGCTGAGCACTGAAGAATTGATGCTTTTGAAGTGTGGTGTTGGAGAAGACTCTTGAGAGTCCCTTGGACTGCAAGGAGATCCAACCAGTCCATTCTGAATGAGATCAATCCTGGCATTTCTTTGGAAGGAATGATGCTAGAGCTGAAACTCCAGTACTTTGGCCACCTCATGCGAAGAGCTGACTCATTGGAAAAGACTCTGATGCTGGGAGGGATTGGGGGCAGGAGGAGAAGGGGATGACCAAGGATGAGATGGCTGGATGGCATCACTGACTCGATGGATGTGAGTCTGAGTGAACTCCCGGAGATGGTGATGGACAAGGAGGCCTGGCATGCTGCGATTCATGGGGTCGCAAAGAGTCGGACATGACTGAGTGACTGAACTGAATTGAATGATTGAAAAACTCTGAATATACCATCGCTGAACTGTACACTTCAAATGGGTGAATTTTACAGTATATGAACTATATTTTAATAAAGTAATAAATTTTAAAAAACTAAGTACAAAATAAAACACTTTAGGGGCATGAATATGCAGGACATCAATGAGCATTTGTGCTCATTGAGCACCAACATTCAGCGCTGGCTCGAGTGTCTCAGTTTCTCTTCTATCACTGCTCCACCAGTCACAGGGAGAGGTCCTCGTGGCCCCGGAATTCAGGAGTCAGTCGGTCAGTCAGCTGGTCAGCTTTTACACCAATAGGTAACAGTCACTGGGTGATCACTGAGTATGTGTCACTCAGAAAGGAATTCACAAGACTGCACAGATTACAACAAATCTGTGTAGTTCATAAAGTATGGAAGCAGGTAGACAGAAGTCACCAAACCTCGGGCCCCTCACTGTTGGGAATAACACAACTTTGTGAAAATCCAAAGCAAACCTTTTTGGAGAGAAGGTTGGGAGTAGTTTCATCAGGAAGGAGAGTATCAAGGTCCAGTCTGCACAGGCAGGGGTCGGGCAACCCAGTCCTAGACCCACGCTGGGTAGAGGTGATAAAAATCCTCTGTAGAGCTATTTGCATCTAATTAAATTCACTTTCTTTCATGTTATATCAGTAAATGAACACCTAATCAACAGCTGTTCCGGGCAGAGCCCCACGCTGAACATGAGGAGCAATGAGTTTGTTTAGACCAAGCCTTTCAGGAATTCGAGATTTGGCTCAGACTCCAAAACGTGTGGGAGAGCACAGAACGAAGGCTCCGGCTCTGGACTGAACTCTCTCTCTGTGCCCCTCATTGGTTGCAGCAATAAGATTTAGTGACTCAACTTCTGTGAGCACTAATTTTCTCATTATTTACAAAGTGGAGCTAATGTTATCTATCCGCTTATCCACATAGAATCAGTCTCATGGTCAATGAGATAATGCATAAGGATTCATTTTATTGGAGAAACAACATATGCAGTCAAAGGTATTTTCTCTGGCTTCTGGTGATAAAATGGTTTTCAGGAGGGTGATAAGAGTTGTGATCTGTACATGAAGGATGGTAAGATTTTTCCAGCTGAAAAGTCTCCTGTGCACAGAAGAGGCGTCAGTCCATTGGGGCTGCTGAAACAAAATGCTGTAACCTGGATTGCTCATCAACAGCCTCACAGTTGTGGAGGCTGGGAACTATAAGATCAAGGTGCTCTCATTGGTGAAAGCCTGCTTCCTGGCTCATGGATGAGTCCCTTTTTGCTCCAAATCTCCTTTATAAGAGCACTGATTCCATTCTCAGGGGCTTCTCCTTGTGACCTGACCACCCGCCAGAAGCACAAGCTCCAGTACCATCCTGCTGGGACTGGGATCTCATCATGTGAGTTTGGGGGCACAAACATGCAGACCACACAGGAGGGTGAGGATGTCACAAGCAAGAATAAACATGAAGGAAGGTACTTAAAGTGTTTTCAGTGGATTGGAAAGCTTTGCTAGGAAGCAAGCAAATTTCAGCAACATGTACTTCCAAGAATTATTCCTTGTTCACTCATCCAACAGTTAGTTGGGTTAGCGCTTTTCACTAGTCTGACCCTGGACTTCATGTTTAGAGGGGTTGGCTGTGGCAGCTCAAGGATTTCCTTCTCACTGCAAATGCAGAAGTTCGAGAAGGCAGCCAACCGTGGAGACACATTTCAAGCTTCCACTTGTGCAGTTAAATCCACCAATGTGTGTGTATGTTAGTCTCAGTTATGTCTGACTCTGCGACCCCGTGGACTGTAGCCTGCCAAGCTCCTCTGTCCATGGAATTTTCCAGACAAGAATACTGGAGCGGGTTGCCATTCCCTTTTCCAGAAACCTGCCAATCCCAAGGGCCAAATCCAGTCACATGGCCAAACCTGAAATGCATTCTGCTGTCATGGGGCCAAGGCAATCATGTCAGCCCACAGTGCATTAGAGAGGAGTAAGAATCAGAAACAAGTTCTATCTGCCACAGCTGCCTTGGCTGGGGGAAGGTCAACACAGGAAATGGTAAGTATACTGTCCCTGCTGCTGCTGCTGCAGCTAAGTGCTTCAGTCATGTCTAACTCTGTGCGACTCCATAGACAGCAGCCCACCAGGCTCCCCCATCCCTGGGACTCTCCAGGCAAGAACACTGGAGTGGGTTGCCAGTTCCTTCTCCAATGCATGAAAGTGAAAAGTGAAAGTGAAGTCGCTCAGTCGTGTCCGACTCTTGGCGACCCCATGAACTGCAGCCTACCAGGCTCCTCTATCCATGGGGTTTTCCAGGCAACAGTATGAAGTGGGTTGCCTCTCATCCTTCTCTGATACTGTCTCTGAGATAGTTTAAAAGCAAATATTAAAAAACCTTCAGTATTTGAATAAATAATAAAAAACAGGTTTTGGTGAAATGGATTTGGAGTCAGTGAAGATTTTCAGATGTCAGTTGGCTTAGGAGAGTGGACTAATTAAACCGGAAAGATGACCTGAATTCCAACTGTCTCTGAGATAGTGTAAAAGCAAATATTAAAAAACCTTCAGTATTTGAATAAATAATAAAAAACAGGTTTTGGTGAAATGGATTTGGAGTCAGTGAAGATTTTCAGATGTCAGTTGGCTTAGGAGAGTGGACTAATTAAACCGGAAAGATGACCTGAATTCCACTAAAACAGGTGCCAGCCATCCTGCGATGTCCAGGTCCTCCACCTTCCCAGATGACCTTATCTTTCTTCGTTACACAATCCAGGCAACAGGCTGGGTATCCTTACCTCACTCAGCTGCACTTTCAGTTTATTTGAACCTGCTTATTCACCGGGAAAAGAAAGTGAAAATTGCTCAGTCACGTCTGACTCTTTGCAACCCCATGGACTCTACAGTTCATGGAATGCTCCAGGCCAGAATACTGGAATGGGTAACCTTTCCCTTCTCCAGGGGATCTTCTCAACCCAAGGATCAAACCCAGGTCTCCCACATTGCAGGTAGATTCTTTACCAGCTGATCCCCAAGGGAAGCCCAGTGTGGGAAAGCGAAAGTCGCTCAGTCATGTCTGACTCTTTGCAACCTCTGGATGCTACTGGACCTGCCCCTAAAAACTCCACTATACGTAATAGTCACAAATTTCCACAAAAGGCAGGTATCAGTTGTCTGTTGCTGCTATAACAAGTAAGCACAAGCAGAGTCATACAGAACCACATCTCTTCTTGATAATCCTATAGTTTCTGTGTGTCCACAGTCCAGGGTGAAGAGGCAGAGTCTCTGCTCAGGGTCGCATGGACACAGAGTCTCAGTGTTGGCCAGGAGCCTGGGGTTTCTAGAGAAGAATCTGTTCCTGGTTTCAGGCCATGGGCAGTGTTTGTGTCTATATGGATGTGGACTCAGGTCCACTGGGCTCATCTATAGCTTCTAGAGATTCCTGCATCCTTTGGTCTGTGGTCTCCACCACCTTGAAATCAGTGTCAAATCTGTCTCCTGCTTCAGATTGCTCTGACTTTATTTTCTGTCTTGACTTGATGGGTTTGTGTGGCTCCATTCAGCCCATCCACATAATCCAGGAAAATCTCCTATTTTCAAGTTAACTGGTCACCATCTCAATGGTGTCTTTAGAATCCCTTTTGTTTCAGAAGATGACATATTCGCAGGCATAGTTTCTCTTCACATGGGGAAATAGGGTGTGACCTCCTCTAGAGGGACCCAAATCTGTCCCCACAATGGAATAGCCTTCTGCTGGACGTTGTCTGTACCCACAGGCAATTTGCACCAACTGTGACTGGCTCACCCACGTCCATGAGCTTTCAATTTTAGGCTAATTCTTTCAGGATTCCTTGCTTGGCAAGCTTGCTCAGTTTCTCTCAGGACTAATCCAAAATTCTCCAGAAGCCCATATGCTACCCACCCATCACTAAGTTTTAGAAAATCATTTGCCCCTTATTGAATTGAGGGAAGTGAAGGGAAATAGATGGAGAAACTGCAGATGGTGACTGCAGCCATGAAATTAAAAGACACTTACTCTTTGGAAGAAAAGTTATGACCAACCTAGATAGCATATTCAAAAGCAGAGACATTACTTTGCTGACTAAGGTCTGTCTAGTCAAGGCTGTGTTTTTCCTGTGGTCGTGTATGGATGTGAGAGTTGGACTATGAAGAAGGCTGAGCACCAAAGAATTGATGCTTTTGAACTGTGGTGTTGGAGAAGACTCTTGAGAGTCCCATGGACTGCAAGGAGATCCAACCAGTCCATTCTGAAGGAGATCAGCCCTAGGATGTCTTTGGAAGGAATGATGCTAGAGCTGAAACTCCAGTACTTTGGCCACCTCATGTAAAGAGTTGGCTCATTGGAAAAGACTCTGATGCTGGGAGGGATTGGGGGCAGGAGGAGAAAGGGACGACAGAGGATGAAATGGCTGGATGGCATCACGGACTCGATGGACGTGAGTCTGAGTGACCTCCGGGAGTTGGTGATGGACAGGGAGGCCTGTCCATGGGGTCGCAAAGAGTTGGACATGACTGAGCGACTGAACTGAACTGAACTGAAGGCATTAGGCAGCCATGCATTCAGACTCCCACCCACAAAGGCACCTGCATCTAGAATATCCCCTCCTTGTATCACTCTCACTGCAAGGCTGACCCTTTTCCTATGTCCTTTATCCCATCTTTTCCAAACCTGGGTCCTAAAAGAGAACTCGCTACAATGCCCATGGTGCCTTCCCCTGGGTCCTTAGTTTAGTCTGTATGTTCTGATCTCTCCCCAAGGAAAACCACCCTGTGCCTGTACTCTGCCTGCCAGCCTCTCTCCTCCTTTTCTATCCCACCTTCTCCAAGGCTGAGCTCTCACCAGCTCCCCAGGCTGCTCAATCGCTTCTCAACATCCTGTAACTGGCTTTCAGTTCCACCACGTGACTAAGGTTATTCTCACCATGGTGGCCAATTATCCTCAACCCCAACACTTACTCTGAAATATCATTTCCCATGATGTCTGTGGTTTGATGATATTAGTCACTCACTGTAATTCCACTTTCTTGACCTTGAGTCTGCCATGGTTCCCTGGTTCTCCACTCATCAGCTTTCCTGTCCCTTGACCCACTCCTACTGGATGTTCTTCTTTGGGCTCTGTCTCTCAGCGTCTGTTGTCTCCAATTAGGTGATTGCCCACAGAGTCAGCTGGGACCCTCCTCCAAGCATCAGGCTCCTCCTCCTGTTTCCTGAGTTGTCACTGTCATCTGGATTTTTCAACTACTTCAAGCTCAAGGAATTCAACCTGAACCTGCTTTCCCTTGTATGAGTTGGTTTTCCCCTCCATTGGTCTTCTCTGCTCCACTCGTCTTGGTTGGAATCTGCAACCAACCTGTTCCCTCATACTTGAAAACTGCCGTTAATCATTGATCTTCCATTACCTAGAGACAATTAATAAGTCCAGGTGTAACTTTCTGAAATTTTAAGCTGTCTGCCTTGTTCTTTCATACTTGAAAACTGCCATTAATCATTGATCTTCCATTACCTGGAGACAATTAAACACTCCAGGTGTTACTTCCTGAATTTTTAACCTGTCTGCCTTGTTCTTTCTTTCCCTGGCGCCATCCCAGTTTAAACCATGGTTAACTTGGGGATTCCTGAGACAGCCCACATGCAGCCAGGAGAATCCATGCAGGTGAGAACACACCAGCTCACTGTCCAAATGTCCTACAGGAGTTATGCACACACTCATGGCCAAGATCACAGATGACCAGTCCAGCTTCTCTCCACACTCATTCCTTTGACTGTTGGCACATCACATTCACTTTATATTACAGCTGCCATAACTTCTCTGCAATTTTTTGATACATTGGGCTTTTACTCACTTCTTTGTGTACAATTTGGATACTCTGAGGTTACCTGCCTGCTTCAACTATCTTCCCCATCATCTCTCGTCTTTGAGTGATTCATTCTCAGTTTTCCTTGAGGACCTGGCACCGTCTCTACCTCCTTCATTCAGGTTTCAAGCTGGAAGCACCATCATCCATTGGATTCTCATGGACTAGGTGGTGCCTCTGGATTCACCATGTTCCAACTTGCATATTTGTTTTTGTACTTCATTCAGTCTTCCCACCCCGCAAAGAGGTGGTGAGTTCTTTGAAAACAGTACTTGCATCATTGCTGAGGTCATTAGTGAGGTAAGTGATGTGAATTAAAAGGCAAGCTGCAGGGCAATGTGGAAGCCTTGTGGCTTGGGGCAGCAGTGTGAACAGAACTGTGGATGTGCAGGTGGAGGGCACCTAACAGGCCATGAGCTGCGGGTCAGTGAGGGGAGGGGTGATACACCCTGATGCCAGCACACCGCCTGCTGAGCAAGTCCAGCTTGTTTCCTCCCTTCTTGTTGCTGGAGTTCACAAGCCACCCAGGTTTCTCCCTTCCTGAAACAGGAGCCTTTTCTTCAGTTAGTTTTGGGGGTCACATTGTGGTTAACCAGGAATGCGGAATGCAGACAGACACATTGAAATAATTGAAATTTATTGATAATTGAAATTGAAAGCAAAAAAACCAAGCAAACAAAAATCTAACTCAAAGATGAAGATTTAAGCCATTATCTAAGACAGAAATAATTTTATGAGAATACATAGTAAAATGATATTGAATCTCATGAAATAATAAAACAATAAAAATAAATAATAAAAAAATGTCTGCATACATGGAAATTTAATATGAGTTCACAAAATTTATGAAGTCCTCTGTGTCAACTTTAACTACACTACTAAAACAAGGATATATTTATTAATACAGATAGAGATCTAGGCAGGCTTCCCTGATGGCTCAGATGGTAAAGAATCTGCCTGCCCAAGACCTGGGTTTGATCTCTGGGTTGAGAAGGTCCCTAGAGAAGGGAATGGCTACCCACTCCAGCATCCTCGCCTGGAGAATCCCATGGACAGAGGAGCCTGGTGGGCTACAGTTCATGAGGTCGCAAAGAGTCGGACATGACTGAGCAACTAAGCACAGAAATCTAGACACACAGATCCACTGAGCATGGATACAGGTAGAGATATTAATATGGAGCTTCCCTGGTGGCTCAGAGGTTAAAGCGTCTGCCTCCAATGCAGGAGACCCGGGTTCGATCCCTGGGTCAGGAAGAAGGAAATGGCAATCTACTCCAGTATTCTTGCCTGGAGAATCTCATGGACAGAGAAGCCTAGTAGGTTACAGTCCACGGGGGTCACAGAGAGTCGGACGTGACTGAGTGACTTCACCTCATAATGCAAAGAGTCAGACACGACTGAGCGACTGAACTGAATGTATAGGCGTTGTCTTGGGGTCTAGGTCTTGGATTAAATCTGTAGGGAATTAATCTGTACAGAAGTATTCCTATCTACTTTTCTTTTTCCTTGTTGATCTATATATTTTTAATGCTTTTTATTGTGGTAAAAGTCACATAATATAAAACATACTATTCCAATCACACTTAATTGTACAGTTTGGTGACACCAAGTACATTCCCATTATTGTGCAACTCCTATCTCATTTTCAATGATCAAAGCAGTAGGAAATGACGAGGGAAAGAAAAGAGGTAAATAAATTGATGTAAAACAAGGACTCATCAAAGGTACAATCCATAAGAATTTGAAATGGAAACACATCTTGTGAAGCAGAAGGCAGGTGCAGCTAGGGTCTAACATCCTGTATTATTATTAACAGACCCTGTCATTTGCCGTGAAGTTTACATGACAAAATGGAGAGCTGTGGTTCTGGTATTTTTAAATTCAGACCTCTGTGCAGAAGAAAGAAAACACTCACTTTCTCTGTGAAAGGGGCCCGTTGTGGGAAGAGCCAGCAAAGCAGGAACCTGGCCAGCGAGCCCAGCGCCCGCTCCACTGGTGCGGGAGAGGGAGCCACAGTGCGTTCCCGCTCTGGGTACTATAGCGCCAGCGACTCCACGCACCAGGGGAAGCCACGTGCCGGGGCTGTTCTCATTCTGCAGAGTACTTGACTCAGAATAGTCAGTGATACGCTCACTTTTCCTTTATGAAGGAGACCTGGGTCTTTAACGCTCACTCCCAGTTCCTAGAGTCCCATCAGTGAACACCGAAATGGATACAGCCTGGGCTGTGTTCCCTGCCGTTGACTACAAGACAGTCATCAACGCGGAATCTCACGGGCTCATTCAGAGCGAATGATGCTGCATTTAAGAAGCTAATTACAAGCAGAATGAATAAAGCTTGTCCAACTAGTTCTCTTAAGTCCATAGGAAGGAAGAATGAACATTTCAGAAGCTTTGGAGTTTGGATCTCAAGGGTAGTGACGAATGCTGGTGTGCAGCCCAAGATTTCCAGGGGTAGGAAGGCTTGACCCAATCAGAGATCAGTAGCAGTCCTGAAGATGGCAACCTGCCAAACCACACATTTCAGCTGCTGAGAGATTAACATAATGTCATTCTCCTCCCTGTCCAGTTAGAGTAGCTGTCTACCCCTTTGTTTTTTAAGAGATCAGCATAGTTTCCATAGCCAAAACCGCTCAGTCATATTGGACTCTGTGACCCCACGCACTGCAGTACGGCAGGTCTCCCTGTCCATCACCAACTCCCAGAGCTTGTTCAAAAACCATGTCCATCGAGTCAGTGATGCCATTCAACTATCTCATCCTCTGCTGTCGCCTTCTCCTCCCATTTTCAATCTTTCCCAGTATCAGAGTCTTTCCAAATGAGTCAGTCCTTCCCATCAGGTGGCCAAAGTATTGGAGTTTCAGCTTCAGCATCAGTCCTTCCAATGAATATTCAGAACTGATTTCCTTTAAGATGGACTGGTTGGATCTCCTTGCAGTCCAAGGGACTCTCAAGAGTCTTCTCCAACACCACAGTTCAAAAGCATCAATTCTTTGGTGCTCAGCTTTCTTTATGGTCCAACTCTCACATCCATACATGACTACTGGAAAACTCATAGCTTTCACTATATGGATCTTTGCTGGCTAAGTAGTGTCTCTGCTTTTTAATATGCTGTTGATCATAACCTTTCTTCCAAGGAGCAAGCGTCTTTTAATTTC
>SJYC01138563.1:0-11083 GCA_006408675.1 Madoqua kirkii
CCCGCCCCTCCCCGCCCCACTCCAGGGGGCACTTGCCCGCGGCTGCCAGTGACCCCTTCCTCAGCCGCGGGCAGGCGCCCTACAGCAGCGCCCCGAGGACTCCGGCTTGGCCGGTTCACCGGCTGCACGCTGAACAGGTCTCATCCGCCCGCCCACAGCTCAAATCCGCCCCTCCAACCTCCAACCACAGCCTTAGCCAACTTGCCTTGGGAATCGTCTGTTTTCCTGGAATCTCAGGTGACCTAACCCGGCTAACTTCACCCAGCCTACTAGCCTCTTTGTAGGTACATCTGACTTTCCAATATAAAAGGTATCATAAGTGCTTTATACTCTCAGTACGGTCACTCAGTCGTGTCCGACTCTTTGCGACCCCATGGACAGGCCTCCCTGTCCATCACCAACTCCCGGAGGTCACTCAGACTCACGTCCATCGAGTCCGTGATGCCATCCAGCCATCTCATCCTCTGTCGTCCCTTTCTCCTCCTGCCTCCAATCCCTCCCAGCATCAGAGTCTTTTCCAATGAGTCAACTCTTCACATAAGGTGGCCAAAGTACTGGAGTTTCAGCAAGCACTCACTAGAAGTAATAGATTCTCTACCAATCGGATGCTGTAATCAACTACTTAAATAATACCCAGATAACAGCCCAGCCTTGGGCCCCACTGGACTTTAGTCCTGTTGACTAAATCGATGCCCCCAACAACTGCCCAGCGTTTCGCCTCCCGAAGCTCCACTCCGCCCTGGACCACAGTGCACACCCGGGCTGCGTTGGCTTGCTGCGCACCGCGGGCCTCGATGTACTGCAACACAGCTCTCCAGACCCGCACGCGGCGAGGAGACCTCTCCCCTGCCCAGTGCGTCTGCGCTCATCAGGGAACTCAGCTCCTCCAAGCCTTCCGCATGCCAGCCCTCTGCCCTCGCTGGACAGAAAGCCAGGCTGAGCCCACGGTTATCCCAGCTCCTGGGAGAGTCACACCAGACACCACCCGGGTCACCCCACCCTCTCTCAGCCTCAGTGGAGTGGTGGTCCCTATTAGGCTGAGAAACTCACGGGCTAGCGGGCTCCCTGCATCCCTGCGTGTTTCTGCTCTCTCCTCCTCTGCACGATGCTGACGGCTCTGTCTCCAGGGCTCTCCTCACCCTTCTCCCTCCATGTTTGCCTCTGCAGCTCCGAGTCCTCCGGTCTAGACGGTGGGGACACACAGAGCATGCGTCGTCCGTCCTCACTGACCCTGCTGCTACCAGCTGCCCGCCCCTCGGATAGCAGTCGTCCTAGACAGAAGGCCGGCGTTTGCTGCTTTTATTTACACACCAGCCAACGGTCCTTAACCTCAAGCCAACTGGCTCTTGGTCTTTCTCTTCAAGTCTCCTGCCGAGGTCACCAGGAATCTCACGGTGAGCACAGTGTCAGTCCTCGATGACTCCTGGTGACTCCTTGGAGCCCTCGCCACACTTCTGTCCCTCCCTGCCCCCCAGGTCCCTCTGTCCCATCAGAGACACCCTCCTGCTCAGGGTCTGTGGGTCCATGCTCCCAAGCTGCCTTCCTTTCCTCTTATTCTCCAGCGAGTGCGTTCCTCAAAATTCATTCATTCTTGTCTTCTCTCTCACTTTGTCAGAGAGAAATGGTTTACCCTGAAGGTTTAAACCATCACCTCAACGCAGATAAGCAAGAACAGCAGCAGTGAATATTGTTACCTAATATAGTACTCAGAGAAGGCAATGGCACCCGACTCCAGTACTCTTGCCTGGAAAATCCCATGGATGGAGGAGCCTGGTGGGCTGCCGTCTATGGGGCCGCAGAGAGTCGGACACAACTGAAGCGACTTAGCAGTAGCAGTATAGTATTATCCAAATTTGGTTTATTCATGTGAATATCAAGACATCGTGAAATTCAGAGATAATTGTTATTTTTAGTAAAAACATTAATAATAAACATATTAGAAGTTTTCTAAAACAGCCAAAAGTAAAATATATTTAAAGAATGGAGAATTTCATCTAAGGGTAAAATTTCCTGATGATTTTTAAAAACGCAAAGCTAGTCTAGTAATGGCATCAGTTGAATCCATATTCTTATGGAAATTTAATAAATATATTCCTCCAAATTAATAGTATTTCTCAAATAGCTATTAATTAGATGTGCAGATCTGATGTTTTCATTTTAAACTAATTTGGCTGTTCTTTTTCATCTTTCTTACAAAAATGTGGAAAGTCACTGAAGATGCTAGTAGCCCCACGCAGGTATGTTTAAAAGCAGTTCCCAGGGCACCTGCTTGCTCACCTTTGCTCACCTCATTGTGAGCAGAATAATCTGGACCACATTTTATCCAGATGATAATTTGCATTGACATTGTATTTTTAAATAACCGGCTCCTGAACTAGCACACACAGACTCTCTGTCCCTAATGTAACAGGGTTATGGTGCAAACACTGTTTCATGCCCCAGTGGGACTCAGGCCACCAGAAATGTGGCTGCCCTCCCTGCTACTCCCTGTGGAGGACTTGGGTCATCTCTTCACCATCAATTATTTCTACTCATGTACACTGGTCACGACTTGGTTTTTTTGCTTTCACACATTTGTATAATTTTATCAGCATCAGAAGAGGCCTTTTGAGTAACTTTACAGAGGAAAAGACAGAAGTCTAGTCAAGTCTAACATCTTGTCTGAGAAAATCCATCACTAGATGCTGTCTTCCTGTAGACATTTCATCTTTCTCTTCCGATATAGTTACCTGAAGGCAGATACCCCTGCAGAACCTCGGGAAGCCTTTTCAATTCCAATATTTTCAATTCCAATATTTTCAGTCGAGTTGGGAGAATTCAAAAGGGTAAATCAAATATCATTACATCACACCATGGCAATGAATGACAGGCAGGTTTGGGAAAATCATGTCTATCCAGCTTATGTTATTAGTCAAAATGCTGTGTTGCTCAGTCCTGTCTCTTTGTGACCCCATAAAGTCCAACAGGTTCCTCTGTCCATGGGATTTTCCAGACAAGAATACTGGAGTGGGTTGCCCTTTCCTCCTGCAGGGGATCTTCTCAACCCAGGGATGGAATCCACATCTTATGTGTCTCCTGCATGGGCAGGTGGATTCTTTACCACTAGCACCACCTGGGAAGCCTGTGTTAGTCCAAGTATCTAGGTATAATTAACATGGTGAACTTTAGCCAGAGGGAAGTTCCTAAGCTGAGTTTCTTTGATCCTTAAAAAGTGTATGGATTAATTTTAGGATTTCTATAAATCCTCTGAAATCAGACTTGAATTTTCTGTTTAAATGTATCTTTTCTGAAGGAAGGTTGTTTGCTATCATCAGAAGTTTGAAAGGGTGTGTGAACCACAGACAACTCAGAGTCCATTGATTATTAACATGTCTTAAAAGGAAGAAAGCCCCCTTTAAGACAAGTACGGCTGTTTCCCTCTCCAGGACACCCTCTGGCACAGCCTGAGGATCTTTACTCACCTCTGCCTTTGTAAAGCCACAGAGGAGGACTGCTTGGGGTCACCAAGGCAGGGGGATGCTAAAAACAATCGAAATCAAAAGATAAAGAAAGTGTGACAAATTCCAGAGGAGGAAATCTTATAAAATTAAAGTGTAATAGACACTTCAAACTGTGTGATCTGACCTAATAAGTTATTAATAGGGAACCATTACTTCTCATACATTTTTTATCAGGAAGGCATTGCCTTTTTGTCAAGATTAGTGGATTATAAAATATTTGTGCTACACAATATAAATGACCCTACCTATTAATAAGTCTCTAGAAAGATATGCTTAAATTGAATACATTAGGAAGAGAAGTGCCAACAGAAAATTAGGCATAATTAATGAGAACCCATAAATAAACCAGAGATGGGGGAAAGGACATCCTTCCCATTGATCATTTTGAGAATTAATTGCCGATATGCTCTAATGACACACTAACTATTACTGTTTGCCTAACGGCTGCTCCATAGAAGGTGAAATTCACGTAGCTATGAATATGGATTAAAATTTATAGCTGGAAGATAACTCACTGGTCACATGCTTCTAATTAGCAGGCATAATTTTGAAGAGCTAAAAGCTGCCTCTTCAAACACAGCTTGTATTTGGTCCCACTAAAGCAGGATGGTGGCTTCCCTTGAATGGAGCACGGGCAGCTCCCGCCATGTTTGGAGGAAGGCTATGGAGGCATCTGTCCAGTGTGGTCATGTGGGTGCTCTCACTTTATCATTCTCCACGGGTCAGAGCCAGCAGTGCACCTAGAGCTGCAACCTTGAGAGGGGCAGGAGATCATCCCTCACGCAGTGGGTACTTTGAACTGAGTAACATGGAGGGTGAGCACCCTCTCCTTCACATGATGGGTGCTGTGAACTGAGTTACATGGAGGGTGAGCACCCTCTCCTTCACATGATGGGTGCTGTGCACTGAGTTACATGGAGGGTGAGCACCCTCTCCTTCACATGATGGGTGCTGTGAACTGAGTTATGTGGAGGGTGAGCACCCTCTCTTTCACATGATGGGTGCTGTGAACTGAGTTACATGGAGGGTGAGCACCCTCTCCTTCACATGATGGGTGCTGTGAACTGAGTTACATGGAGGGTGAGCATCCTGGACCATCTCCATCGCAAACATGCATAAGGTTTCCTGATGTCCTGGACCATGTCCACCATCCTCCAAGCAAACAGTTTCACGTTCCTGATTCGTACACAAAGTAGCCACTCTCTTGGCTCATTTAGATGTGAATCTTTGAGGCTGTAGCATGCTGATTTTATCATTGCCTCTATTATTATTATTATTTGTTTAAAGTAGTCAGCATCCCACAGTGCATCTTTCCTTTTGCTCACAGTAGGCAAGCCTAATTAAAAAACGCCCAACATTCAATTTAAAATATTTGCCAATGCAAAACAAATAAAGCTAATCAACCTCTTCCTTGTGAGTCCACATTATTAGTGCAAAGCAGATGCATTAAAGCAAGGATCATGCTCAGACATGATCTGAGGAGAAGATGAGCCAAGTGGCTCCAGAGCCCTGCCACCCAGTAAGGTGGTCCCTGGGGAGCTGGGCCCTACAGGAGGCCGAGCATCACAGGCCCAGAATCCACCAACCGGGCAGAGATGGGACCCTTAGGGGGTGGTCACAGGCACATTTGTGTCAAAGTTCCTGAAAACTCACCCTAGGAAAACATCTGCCACTGTTCCTAATATCCTAAAAATGCACTCAAGCTATTAAGAAATAGAAACCCAAGCCATTTAAAACTCATACCTAAATTGTTATTGAACCATTTCCTCCAGTGATTCTCAAACTCCTCCCAGAGGAGCACTTATTAATATTTCTTTCATCTTAGGTATTGTAGGTCATCACGAAATAAATATCATTTATTTTTATTCTGCTATTTCTGTTTCTCCATTTATTCTTTTACTTCAATCTCTTAAATAAAATATCCAGTTTTTCCTTTCAAAAATAGTTTTATTAAGCAATCTTACCTACTAATTTTAGAGAGAAATTTCCGTGTCTCTAGGCTGCCAGGCATGGTTCCATCTTTCCATGACCATAGAACTAAAGAACACACTCTCATTTTTTTTTTTACATTTTTGTAGAATGAAGGGATTTAATTAGCTACTTTACCTTCAATGCTCATATCGAAGCTTTAAAACACAGCTAGTTACCAGCTACCCAGGTGTTTTCTTCTATCTTTCCTAATTATAAGAAAGCATGCACTGTTGCATTTCAGAAGGATTGCACGCTATTCTCTTCTTACAGGTAAGAAAACTCAAGTAACAGCAGCCACGTGGGTGAGGATGTGTGGGGAGGACACAGACTAAGGACCGAGGGGTCGTTTCTCAGCCGTGACCTCTGCTGTCCTCCCCTCCTCATCCACAAGGAGCTCCTCTGAGCCCAACTCTCTAGATGCTGCTCTTTCAACTACAGTCTGAACACAAGTGGAGGGGGGGATCTTCCTTTTTCTTAGTATAGGAGAGCCAGGATGCCATTTCCAAAATAACTTTATTACAAAGAATGAAAGAGCAAAAGTGAATTAACTACAGGATATGCTGTCATATCGTGTTGCTGTTCAGTCGCTCAGTCCTGTCCGACTCTTTGCGACCCCGGGGACTGCAGCACACAGGGCTTCCCTGTCCTTCCCCATCTCCCGGAGCTTGCTCAAACTCGTGTCCATCGAGTCGGTGATGCCATCCAGCCATCTCATCCTCTGTCGTCCCCTTCTCCTCCTGTCCTCAATCTTTCCCAGCATCAGGGGCTTTTCAAACGAGTCAGCTCTTTCACATCAGGTGGCCAAAGTATTGGAGCTTCAGCTTCAGCATCAGTCCTTCCAGTGAATATTCAGGACCGATTTCTTCCAGATGGACTGGCTGGATCTCCTTGCAGTCCAAGGGACTCTCAAGAATCTTCTCCAGCACCACAGCTCAAAAGCTTCAATTCTTCAGCACTAAGCCTTCTTTATGGTCCAACTCTCACATCCATACATGACCACTGAAGAAACATGTCATAAGGTCAACATCATCATTCCTCAACCAAAGTCAAGAGGACTCCATCGTACATGCACCAGGAGAATGTGGCAGCTCTTTTCAAGCTTCAGAGTCCAGGGACACAGACATGACTCCATCTACCCGCAAAGAAACGTTAAACCCCGTGGCTCCCTTACTCCCAGTTTCTTTGCTGCTTCTCCTCCTCCAGAGCACACTTCTGCTCTGGGAGATTCAGAAATCTGTCCACATTGACTTCTCTGGAAATTCCTATTACCCAGTTTGTTGTGTGTTGTCAAGAACCTGTTAGTTACAGAGAGGTAACTGAAATGCTTTTCAAACAGCAATCAGCTGCTGACAACTTTTCAGCAGCTTCTACATGGATGACACTGCATGCATCTTCTCCGGTTCCTGAGGTTAATGCGCAACCTGGTACCCCAGGAGTAGACAGACTCTCTCCCTGGGGACTAGCAGCAGCATCCGTGGTGGATTCCCATGGCTGTCTAGCAAATCCAGACACTGAGTGGCTTACACCATCCATCCTCCATGGACAGAAATCCATCCTCTGTGGCTCCAGAGCCCAAAAGATCCTTCAAGGTGTCCAGGGGCTAGTTCCCTTCAGAGACGCTGAGGCCCATCGGTCCCATGTCTCTTCACCTCCACGTGTCCTTGGCATGTGGACAAACCTGCAGATCCTGCCCCGCATGCCCTGGCCTGCATCCTGCTCCCTGCGTGTCCTCTCCCATCCTGTCTGGTCAGGAGGACCCCAGCCATCGGATCAGAGCCCACCACAATCCGAGGTGACCCCATCTTGACTCGATCGCATCTGCAAAGACCGTGTTTCCACATAAGCTCACAGGGCTCTGGGGGGGGCGTGACACTGTTCACCCCCTGACAGGAGTGCTAAACTCCTTAAGTTCCAGCTCTCCCAGCCTCGGCTTTCCCGTGTGTCCAGTGTTCATGCTGAGATGCTTGCTTGCGTCTTCCACCTGTGTGGGTTGGTGAATTTCTCTTCTCTTATGCTTTTAAGGTCTTGTCTAGCAGAATGGATGAAGCATCAACTCAAAAGGGCATCCTGGCCAGCACCCCACAAAGGTACACTGTTTCCGTAGGGTGACCTTGCTTATATTCCTGGTGGCTCAGATGGTAAAGAATCTGCCTGCAATGCTGAAGGCCCAGGATAGATCCCTGGGTCAGGAAGATCCCCTGGAGAAGGGAATGACAACCCACTCCAGGATTGCCTGGGAAACCCCATGGACAGAGGAGCCTGGAGGGCCACAGTCCACAGGCCGTAAAGGTTCAGACATGACTGATCGACTAACACTTTCACTTGACCTTGCTTGAAATTCTTTAGCAGGAGCCCTGTTGGCTGTTACATATTGCAGATAAAATGTCCCCAAAGAGCCCATTAAAACCAGTTAATGAATAATGTTACTAGCACTGCAGACTGCCCTTTTCCCATTCTTGCATCGTATTAGCAATTTTAACCTCAAGCACATCAAGAAAACTCCTCCCCTATATGGCCACTGTGAAAAAAAATATTTATGACATAGATTTCATTTATTAGAAAGGCATCTTTTTTTCAAATAGAAAGAAAAAGAAAGACATTTGCCTTTTACTTTATAAGTTAGGGCTGAATTTTACCTTGTATTCCCCATAGGAAGAAATATAATGTCTGAGTTCAGTGATAACATGTATAAACAAGAAGTTGCCACACTTTACAGTACATCAGCTGTGTCTCAGTCCATTCAGAGGCACTTCTGGGAATTCTCCCAGTGGCCCAGTGGTCAGGACTCAACACTTTCACCCCCAAGGCCCGGGTTCAATCCCTGGTCAGGGAACAAGATCCTGCAGGCCATCAAGTATAGCCAAAAAAGAAAAAGCACTTTGATATGGAAATAACTCATCTCCTCTCTGCAAAGGAAGGGCACTAGAAAGCTCAGCATCTCTAGCGAGGGGACAGAGTTACTGACCAGGGAGGCCAGAACCTGGTCTTCCGGGCTGAAATTCCCTCCTCCAGTTCAGACCTCTGCCTTCTGTTTACAGTATTTGTTTGGAGAACAGGAATTTTTTCCCACTGGTGCATGACTGCTATGAAACGGTCATCCATGGTGTTAGATATTGAACTCAAATATTAATTTTAAAACATCTGAGGAGTAGAAGAATTTAGAACATGTTTTAGGATGGTTATCTCAGGGCTGAAGTCATTCATGACTTTTATTTTCATCTTTTGGCTTATCTCTGTGTTCCAAATTTTTCATAAGGAGTAAGCATTGCTTTCAATAAGAAAAAACAAGTCCAGTTAGAAGCCCCTCTAGCAGTTTCCCTGCCTGATTTGCTTTCATGTGGCGCTGGGGCTTCTGCTTGTCTGGGCTCCCTCGCCTCTGAGTCAATGCTGTCTTTGGTCCATTTTCCCGGCTTTTGCTCAGCCTCACGGGGGAAGATGCTTGGGAAATAGGCTCCCTGAGCCACAGCCACCAGCCCAGCCACCGCCAGAGGGGCACACTCGCCTCCCAGCATCTGCATTCCGACCAGCGCCACACAGCTGGCCCAGGAGGGCCACTGCACGTCCAGCTCTTTCTGCAGGGCTCAACAATTGCAGACACGCCAGCGGTAAATATTAAATAATAACTTAGCGCCAGACCACTGGGAAAATGAAGTGAGCATTCATCAGCGTTCCTAATTCCCCTCCACCCCTGCTGTGAGTGGTCCAGCGGCCCAGCCCCAAACAGCAGAGGGAAGGAGCGGGCACAAAGGTGCCAGGGCCCTTGCTGAGCCATTTGTGCACTGATTGCAAGGTACACGTGGGCTGCTTTATTGAGGCCTGCGCGTTCCTTTGTTTCAGTCTGCATTCCTGTTTAGGTGATTCAAGAGTGGGAAAACAACGTTTATAAGCCTCCATCAACACACGTGCACAACCGTTCCTAGGAAGACACAGTTTGTGTGTTCCTTTTTCTCTTTATAGGAATCAATGCATACAAAAATAACTCTATGTCTAAAAGGGCACATGTATAGACACTGCAGTATTTGACATGGATAACAACAAGGACCTGCTGTAGAGCGCAGGGAGATCTGCTCAGGGCTGCATGGCAGCCTGGATGGGAGGGGGGATGGGGGCATGGCTGCATGGACAGGTATGGCTGAGTCCCTGAAACCATCACAACACGTTAATCAGCTACACCTCAATACAAAATGAAAGGGTAATGCTTGACAAAAATAAATAATTTTAGAAATAATAATAAATTAAAACGCACATGTAGCTGCTCACCCCCTCAAATGCAAACCTCTAAAAATATCAAACTGGTATTTAGTGGTTCCTCTTCAAGAATTTTGAAAAAAGAATAAAGAAATTATTTGTGGTAATTTTTATCTTTTTAAATAGTAGATCTGCTCCCTGGTAAAGATCAGTATAAAGGATCTTAAGTATTTATCCGTGTCCTAGTTTGAAATCCTGTCTTCTCTGATCTTGGGTTCACTGCCCTCTGGTGGATGTTCTTTAAGGTGCAGCCCAGGGATATTAATACCACAATTGTATTGAGATAATGCTTTCAGCAAAAGAATTATTCTTGTATGTTGCGTAACTATGTTTAATTAGTTAGTTTAATTCCATAAACTATGCTGGGGAAAATATTAAAATGTAATTCATGTTGACCCATGAAAAATGATCACATTTTGCAAAATGACAAAAGAAAGAGGTTAGTAGTGATTAGACTATGACACATTTCAAATGGATTTCTGTTCCAAACTTTGACTAATCATTACGTTTCTGTAAAAACACTGCTGTCCTCTGTAACTCATATGAAATGACATCAAAGACAACTGCTTCAGGATGAGAAGTGAGGGTTTCTCAGGCCACCAGAATGCTGGGCACTTTGTTGCTAAGAGGAGATGAGATGGATGACTTAATTCAGTATTTGGCCCAGAAAATGAGAAGAAAATACTAGCAATGATGCATATTTAAAGAGAACTGGGTTCAAATTTGCACCAACAGAATTTAGGGAATTTCTTGCCAGAATCTATGTTAATAAATATTATCTAAACGAGCAAATGAACGCACCCAATCTTCTGAAGTTCTGCTTAAAAATGTGGAGTTTCTTAACCTCCATATTCAGCCCTGAGCATTCTGTGGTTGTTCAGGCATCTCTAGTGCAGGGATGCCCCCTCTTCCATGAGTCAAGTCCAGAGGCACTACCATTGCCAATGGGCACGAGATGGATTTGACACACGAAACAAGCCTGCCCAGGGCTGCACAGCGCTTCCCAGTGTCCAAGGCAGGCTCACATCTCGTCTCCGGCTCCTGAGACGGTGGAAGCCACGTGAACGTCTCGCCTGACAGACAGGGGACCCTCCACGCCTGCTGCATGAAGTCTGCTGCGGAAGACTGTTCGCATGGAGCAACAATTCTCGTTTCCTTGGCGAGTCCATCATGGTTTGCAACCTGGGAGCCTGACAGAGCCCAGGAATCATAGACAGCTCTCAGTCCATCAGTTCTGGCTCCTCTTTCTCCTCAGTCCACTCGCCCTCCCCTGCACTGTTTTTCCTCAGCGTGCCCCTCTCTATTCCAGCAGTGTCCTTCCTCCTGTCTTAGATTTGCTGTTGTCCGCTCAGAGCTGACAGCTC
>SJYC01138567.1:0-29184 GCA_006408675.1 Madoqua kirkii
ATATACACACATACACATATATACATATGTATGTATATATAATAGAATATTACTCAGCCATAAAAAAGAATGAAATAATGCCATTTGCAGCAAAATGGAGGGACCCAAAGATTATCATATTAAGTAAATCAGAAAGACAAATAACACCTATATGTGGAATTCAAAAAAATGATAGAAATGTACTTATTTACAAAACACAGAGTCAAAGATATAGAAAACAAACTTACAATTACCAAAGGAGCAAAGGGAGGAGGGATAAATTAGGAGTTTGAGATTAATATAAAGCAAATATACACACTACTATATATAAAATAGATAATCAACAAGGACCTGCTGTACAGCACAGGGAATTCTGCTCAATATTCTATAATAACCTAAATGGGAAAAGAATCTGAAAAAGAATAGATATATGTAGATGTATAACTGAACCACCATGGTGCCCACTTAAGACTACCACAACATTTTGTAAATCAACTATATTTCAATATAAAATAAAACAATTTTTTAAAGAGTTAAATGGACAGATGGAGAGTGTGCGCTGATACGGCCATTCCTTGGCTGTGTAGATGCTTGGCTGTTTGGTGCAAGGCGCCTGGTGAGGCATCCATGACTGGTCCCCTCTGGGTTTAACTTGCACTTATACATGCACTTTTATTGACCAGTGGGGAACTAGCTGCCACAATGATGATCTTTTCTGGTTTTAAAGGAAATATTTCTTTTGTTTCCATCAAGACTCTGGACAAGATAAACCAGTGCCCAAAAAATCACCATGAAAACCAGCTTTGGCTTAAATCAGATAGAGAAATTCCATGTGGAAAATTAGTGAATATGTCAACAATACAGTTTAAACTTCTGATTTTTCACTAATACCATGAATGTTTTTACTTACTAAAGGGATACTTAATTGCTTAAGTTCTTAGACAACATTTTAAGATACAGTCTTGCTTCACTGTCATGATATACTTTGGTCATAAATTTCCATATTTTTCAAAATCTATGAAAGGGATATTGAAGGAAAAACTCATTATTCACACTGTGTTATAAACTTCAAACTTGCTAAGAGATTAGATCTTGTTTCTATTACAAAAAAGAAATGGTAATTAAGTGATATGGTAGACATGTCAGCTAATGCTAAAGTGGTGATCATATTTTTGCATATTAATTGAATCCGCACATTGTACAAGTTAAATGTGCAAGTTGAATATAATTGTCTGTCTGTGTGTTAGTAGCTCAGTCGTGTCTGACTTTGCCACCGCTTGGAGAGTAACCTGCTAGCTTCCCCTGTCCATGGGCTTCTCCAGGCAAGAACACTGGAGTGGGGTGCCATTTTCTTCTCCAAAGGATCTTCCTGACCCAGGGATGAACCTGGGTCTCCTGCTTTGCAGGCTGATTCTTGACCAGCTGAGCCACCAGAGAAGCTCGTAATTGTAATTATATTCAATAAAAGAAAGACAGGAAGGAAGAAACAAAGGAAAAGGAAGGAAAGGGGAGGAAGAAAGAGAGGAAATGAAAAGACCTTTTTCAAAGATAACCTGATTTTTGCTATTTGTTTTTTGTTTGGGTAACTTTCCTACCAGAGAGTCTTTTCAAAGAGCATTCTAATACAGCATATTAGAGAATGTGGTGGTGGTTTAGCAGCTAAGTTGTGACTGACTCTTGCAACCCTTGCTACTGACTGTGGCCCGCCAGGCTCCTCTGTCCATGGGATTCTCCAGAAAAGGATACTGAAGTGGGTTGCCTTTTCCTTCTCCAGGGGAACTTCTTGATCGAGAGATTGAACTGGCATCTCCTACTTTGGCAGGTAAATTCTTTACTACTGAGTCACCAGGGAGGCCCATATTAGAGAACACTTGCAGGCAAATCAAAGTTTACCTGTAAAATATGATGTTTATATTTGATAATAAAACATCTTCAAAATATAAGGTAGTTTTGAAAGTGTGATCTCTAGCAATTTCTAATTTATCACTGTTTCGTAAATCAACTGACAGCAATTTTAAGATTAATACAGACTTGTTTTTTTCTTTCTTAAATAGGCATTCTTTTCCACTTTTATTTTAAAAATATACGATATTGTTCTCCTGTCTGTTGGATGCAGAGTTGAGATATGCAGACTCTAGCTTAGAGGAGGGGCACTTGACTCACCTTAAGTGTCAAGTCATCAGTTTAGGAAGCCCCAGAGATAAGATGCGTTTTGTTTTTTTCCATTAATGGGCTTTATTTTTTTAGAGCAGCTAATTTTTTTAAGTGTAATTTTTTTAAATTTGGGCTGTCAAGTGAGTGGAACCGAGCTCAGCTATGAAGGAGCAGCTCCTGGAGCAGGAGAAAGTGACCAGAAGCACCACGTCCCGGGGAGTCAGGCATCCCTGGGGCCCCAACTCCAGCTAGTCACAGGATGTGCGGGGCCGCTCCCCTGCGGCCCCAGGAGACTTGGCAAAGTTTGCAGAAGAGAGCAAATGTCGAGTCTAGGTCTAGAAAAATACGATTATCTGCAGCAGGAACTGGGGGTTGTGTTGACGATTGCAGTCCTGCGCTGCTGGGCTTGTGATAAGGTCGGGTGAGAAGAAGGGAAAAAGTTACTTCCCACATTTCTCATACCCTGAACAATTTTTCACATCGTTTGGGATGGAGATTAGTTTTATTTGTGTTTTTAGCAAAAATGGATGATGTGTTGTTAAAGAGCAGGAAAAGTAAATGTATTTTAATATGCACTATTGGTAGTATATTTTAATATACACTATTTATATTGTGTCTTTGCTTGTGAAATGAAGAATGAACAAAGGAGTTCACATGTCCAGTAATAAATGAGTTTTTAAAAAAGACCTATTGAAAAATATTTTTCCACTGAATCAAGTATCATACACACACAACAATCCAGATTTTCAAAGCTGCAAAAAAATCACATGTATTCTAGGCCTGTGTTGGGAAGATCCCTTGGAGGACGGCATGGCAATCCACTCCCATATTCCTGCCTGGAGAAAATCCCATGGACAGAGGAGCCTGGTGGGCTACAGTCCATGGAGCCGCAAAGAGTCAGACAAAACTGAGCGACTAAGCACATTCTAGGCCTTCAAGACCTCTGTCTTCTCATTTAATGGAAACCCACAGTGTGCTCAGTACCATACTGGGTCATAAATCAGCTGCCATAAAATAGAACAAAGATGAAAACATTTTAGAAGTTCGGGATTAACATACACACACTCCTATATATAAGACAGATAAACAACAAGACCTACTGGACAGCACAGGGAACTCTACTCAACACACTGTAATAACTATATGAGGAAAGAATCTGAAAAAGATTAGGTGTTATGTCTATATACATAACTGAATCCCTTTGCTGCAACCTGAAATTAATGCAACACTGTAAGTCAACTATACCTCAATATAAAATAAAAATTAAATTTAAAAAGAAATATGTGAAGAGAAAAAGAAAATGCTAAGGGTAGTGATACCCCAGCACTGGTAATAGTGTTACATTTTGAAAATTATTCTTCAACTGATTTTCAAACCTAAACCTTCCTATGTATGAATTATTTTCTCAAATACCAGTTGAATGCATTAGACAGCTCTGAAGCACGTAGGTCTCACGGAGGTTGAGAAGGCTAAGGAACTCAGTGTGTCCAGACAGCAGGTGGCTTCCCTGTGTCGAGGACCAAGGGCATCGATTGTTCTTTGAAATTTGAGTTTCCTGGGCCAATAATAGAGCTTTTAATATCATTCACACAATTTGAATGAATGATAACTAGATCAACACTCATACGTTGATTACCTTTACCATGCTCATTAATGAGAACCTCGATGAATGAACTTAATAAATAATTGAAGCACTGAATGCTGGGTCAGTGTCTCTCTGCTTTCTCATATTGTTCCTCTCTGCATACTGAATGGCCCGTGTGGGTAGAGACGACACCTGCAAGTTACCCTCTACTGGTCAGGGCGCCCCTTTAGCCTGGGACACGTGACACCCTGCTGGCTGATGCCTCTGGGCTTCAGGGCGCCCCTTTAGCCTGGGACACGTGACACCCTGCTGGCTGATGCCTCTGGGCTTCAGGGCGCCCCTTTAGCCTGGGACACGTGACACCCTGCTGGCTGATGCCTCTGGGCTCTAGGTCCTGAATGTAGTTCAGAAAAGATTCCCAAGTGTAGCTCTAGCAACTGCGCCTCCCAGGTCTCCATGACAACTGTGGACCACAGCATCCAAGACAGGCCAGTGGGTCCCATCCATTCTCATCCCCCACTACATCTTAACTTCCTAACTGGAGACTCAGTGATTTGGTGACTTCTCCGACTGATGGAAATGTCTTCCAAGTAGAAAATAACGAACTAAAACACAATTTGTGTATTTGTAAATCTCTGCTATCTGTAATTATTGACAAATCAGCCATTCACCAGATGTGTATGGATGTTACATGATGAAAGTGAGTTTGACGGAGTAGGGAGCAGGCCGCCTCCCAAGTGTCATCCTTGAAGATGACATTGTCTCAAAATCTCCCACTGTATCTTATTGAAGATTGAAATTCTATAAAAAGAGGCTTTAATAGGACATGCATTCTGCTGAAATTGACACGCTATTGGAAAAAAATCACACATTGAGTCTATCAGACATTTTCAGGATGAAAATAGAAGAGAACATGGAAACTGCAAGGAATCTAGGTGAGGGGGTAAGGAAATTACAAAAAGGGTAAATGAGCACACAAAAGGAACTTAGTATATTCTAAAGTGGGCTTCCCAGGTGGCACTAGAGGTGGAATTTAGGACCTGCCAGGACCTACCAGCATACAGCATTTTTCCAGCATTCTCAATATCAGGTTATCTAAAACCCTCCTCCTCCTCCTCCAAAAAGTGATGCGGTCACCAGAACTGCTGTGCTCTGTTTTTGCTGCTGCAGCTGTTATTGACTCGGTCATGTCCAACTCTTTTGTTACCCCATGGACTGTAGCATGCCAAGCTCCTCTGTCCATGGGATTCTCCAGGCAAGAATACTGGAGTGGGGTGTCATTTCCTCCTCCAGGGGATTTTCCTGACCCAGGAGGGTTCCGTACCACTTGGGAAGCCTGTGCACTATTCTCGAAGTATTCTAAAACTGTACTGAAGAATTTTTTGGTTTGTTTTTATTATGTAGAGAATTTAACTTTTTAAACCTTTTATCCAGTTGGAACTACTGTTTACTTAAATTTATAGTAAAAACGGCAGCCAGTATCATTTAGATGGAAATCTATTTTCTAATGCTATAAATGGACAGTACTTTAATTGTGTGAAAGAAGAGTTAACATTTAAAACTTTATTATTAAAGATATCAGATATACTTCTGAGTTATTTGCCCCTAAGTTGCCCAACGGAAGCTTGTTTTTGTATCTAAAAATAATACCTAGTTTTAAGGAATACATTTTGATTACAAATATTTAGACTATTCAATCTAAAGAAAATATTTAAATCTTGATACCAGTATAAAAGCTGAAGAGAAAATATACTCCTGCCATAAAATTATTCCTACTGACAATGTTTAAACATCAACTTAAGAAAATATCAATCAACGTTTGTTTCCTAAGTGCAATGCCTTTTTCTCTCCACACTTAGGAAATCATTTACTTATTATTTCGATAAGAAAGAAAGGTTGTTATGGTTACCATGCAATGAAAATTAGTGTCATTTTTAAAGTGAACAAGCTATAGTGCTTTTCTCTAGAGTTTTGGTTATAGTTTCAGAACACCTGATCCATAATTAAAAGCCATTGTGTTTGATAGGTTACTAACCCATCATGTTAATAAAACAATTTCAAATTATATGCTGTCATTTTCCCAAAAGATTATCTTGGTAGGCTAATTATACCTTTCTACCTTTAAAATGATTATGGGCTTCTGCAGCAATGGATTATTCGAGAATATAATTTTAGGTAAGTGTATTCTTTCAGCAGGAATGATGCAAGTTAATATTTTGATGAAGCTTCATACGGTGATGAATATTGACTCAGAGCATCCACAAGGTGGAAGCGTTTTTAGCAGAGTAGAAGGCAACTCAAGCCGAGGTCTGTTTGCCCAGCTGGGAAGCTCGAGCATTCTCAGATTTCCCTAAAATATTATGTTGTGTTCTTCTGCTACAAAGCTTAGTGAAATGGATAGATCAGAGGGAAGAATGACTAAATTCGCTTCTCTGAGTTATGCATGGGGATGCAGATATTTTAAATAAACGTTTATGATGACAGATATTTTTCCATGTATCCATATTCCATGTGGCTTCCCTGATAACTCAGTTGGTAAAGAATCCACCTGCATTGCAGGTGATTTGATTCCTGGGTGGGGAAGATCCACTGGAGAAGGGATAGGCTACCCACTCCAGTATTCTTGGGCTTCCCTTGTGGCTCAGCCGGTAAAGAATTTGCCTGCCTGGGTTCAATCCCTGGGTTGGGAAGATCCCCTGGAGAAGGGAAAGGCCACCCACTCCAGTATTCTGGCCTGGAGAATTCCATTCTCTGTATAGTCCATGGGGTTGCAAAGATTTGAATGCGACTTTACTTTCTTATCTCATGTATCCTCCCAAACCCAAAATATAATCAAATACTTATTTTCAATAGTAATTAAAGTGGTCATAATTGAAGTTTGAAGTTTGTTTTTTTCTTTTTAAACCTGTTACTTTCTTTTTTTAGAAAGTTGTGTTTTACATAGTGTCTGCTCTAAAGTTAAAATTGCATATCCTCTAAGTGGGATCAGGCATCTGGAAATTGACAAATGCCTATTCTTTTCCTTTGTATAAGGTGACTTTGTATAAGTATACTCATAAGTCTAATCAACTTTGCATAAGTATGGATACTTTCTGGGGAATATGTTATGTTGAGATAGTTACCAGTCTTCAATAACTTTGAATAATGGTATTTGTCATGGAAAAGTATTCCATGTACAGAGAGAGAGAGAAAGAGAGAGGGCCCTGCGATCCGACAGCAAGAAGGCCAGACGAGCGCCTCGGAAACAAGGGCTCAGCAGCCAAGGAGGACGGAGCGGTGCCAAGCGGCAGGCGCACGTGCAGACCCAACACACGCTCACAGCCACAAACGCGCGACCGCGTCCTGAGTGAGTGGAGTGCTGGGGGAAGAACGGCTATTCGGAGAGGGATAAATATCTCCTGTATGAAGCTGAATAAACAGGAAGACTTCGGTTTAGTTGTTTCATATATTCTTGTTCCTTTACTTTTTAAAATCCTAAATACAGATGGTGGTGGCTGTGGCCACAGATCAGTTTAGAAGGAAATAAGGATTTAAATTGCTTATTTAAATGTTTGAGCATTTTTTTCTGCCCTCTCTGGGAAGATGTTCATTTAAAAGGAATTTAAATGATGTGTAGTGGTTTATTGATTATTGATGAAAATGAGAGAGATTGAAGTAAGATCTGATATATATCAGGGGGATAGGTAGTGAAAGGTTTGCTGCCCCTCTTAAGTGAGATTGAACAAATATTTTTTCTTCTATTTTTAATATTTCTCCTATGTTTCATATTAAAACTGTAAGAATTATTTGAGGAAATGTCACTTTAAAAGTATAATCCCCATACGAAATGTGAAACACTACCCTTTGGCTGGTGATTTGAGTCATGTACAATGTGTGTTAAATTATAACTTGGAGAAGCAAATTTAGTCATTCTTCCCTCTGATCTATCAATTTCACTAAGCTTTGTAGCAGAGAGAATGCAAAATAATATTTTAAGGAAATTTGATTCTTGAAGCTGTTGTGCTTCCTTATACATAAATTACCCTTAAACCACAGTGGTTATTGAAATAAAGAATCCATCTCTCTTACGCCGACAGTTCTTTCAGGGGGCAGTGAGTCTCCTTCACCGAGCTGGAGAAGCGAAATTGCCTGTGACACCAATGTGATTATTACAGTCGCACTTTTTATTTTTAATATTTTCCTCTTGACAGATTTATTTCTTCTCAAATCAGAAATATTTCTCCTCAGAAAAAAACATATAGCTCCCTTATATTTTCTGATACTGAAAATTACCAGATGCCAAGCTGTGAACATAAGGAAATTGAAGACCTTTGAGGGTGACCTTAAGAACCACAAAGGTGGAGAATTGTGATGTAGTGGTTTAGGCAATTTCATCGGGCTGCTTGGTTCGTGAAAAATGAGAAATAGGTTTTCTATTACTAAATATAATGAATTTCCCTTCTGTCCTGTCACAAATTGTCAAACTTCATTAAACGGAAAAAGATCGGGACCAAACATTCATAGAGGGTGGTATGAAATCCGTGCCATACACTGGGTAAAAGCTACATGATCTTATATAACGATTTTATTTATTTATTTTTTTAATTTGGGCTGAAATTTTCAAGTAACACATTTGGCCCATGAAGGCCAACTGGACAAACTCTGATCTACAAATAAAATACTTTTAGACATCATGTATTAAAGTTATACATGTATATATTATGTCATATATATTAAATATCACATTCGGATGGTTCCATGAGGAAGTTAATCATCTTCTAGGAAACCAAAGTGCTTTTATTGAGTACCTGTCATGAGAGAACACGGCAATTTCACGGGTAATTACTTGAGATCCAGTGATCTATAATATCCACCATAAGGAGGGAAGAAATGACAGTGCTAAGTACCTGGTCACCAGATGATATGAGCCACCTTACTTAGAGGTCAGTAATGTCCATTAAAATATATGTATCATCTTTGTGTTCCATATACTCTAAAGGATTGCATATGACCTTACTGAAGATAAGGGTCTATATTTACCTGTGGTCACTCTTTACTGTTAGAAATACTACATTTTCCTGCCAACTTTCCATCTCTTGTGTGATCACCTCCTAAGAGGGAAAGAGCCATCCTGGAATCAGCTGACCAGACTCCTGTCTTGGTCCATGACCACACCCAAGAAAGTTGCCAAGATTCTCAGAGCCCCAGCTTCCTCCTCTGAATCATATGAGAATGATGGTAACTTTTTCTTTGTTCAGGGAAAAATGAAATATTAGGCATAATCTTCCAATAGAGTCCCCACCACATAAGAAATGTTCAAGTGTTTGCTATATATACATTTTAATTGAAATCAGAAGGAATGGAAGAATAATTCTCAGACAGTACTGAGAAGGAAATATAATGGTGCAGTGAAGATAATCGCGATTTTCAGAAAACAGTAACACAGAAGATTATTATTGCTATCAAACAAAAAATAACTAGGCGGTGTTTGGTTATATGATAGTCCCAAGAGGTTTGAAAGAAACTGACTCTGTCTCCCAGTCATTGCTTATGCAATGGATGTAACATGAGTATGTGGACATTAGAACTTTCTAAAGGCGGATGGTAAGAGGATGATGCTTTCTGGAGAAAATATCTAGTTGGCACTCTGTCCAAAGACTCTGAAAGAGAAGACAACCTATAAGAGAAAGAGAAGACTATGAAGGAGACAGAGAATGAGAGAGAGACATGGAGAGAATTATAAGAATTAAATGTCAACATGCAAACAGGAATGATGAAAAGTGGGAGAAGTTTGAAGAAATTAACGTGGCAATAGAAGGACATTTCTATTTGCTTTATATGCAGATAACATATTTCACAAACATTGTTTCATCCAATGCACAGTGAGACACAAATATTTTTAGTGTCTTACAGACAAAATCACAGGGATTCAGAGAAACTGAGGTCATTTCCACAGATAAGTCATAGTTAGAACAGACTATAATACATTCGTTTGACACCAGACCCAATTTATATACTTTTACATTGTGTATTCATGAACAAAATTATTGCAGCTATAGTTACTTTTGCCTGCTCACACTGATCATGGGGTTTTCGTGGCAAGAATACTGGAATGGTTTGCCATTCTCACCTCCAGTAGACCACGTTTTGTCAGAACTCTTCACAAGGACTCGTTCATCTTAGATGGCCCTTCATGGCATGACTCATAGCTTCATTGAGTTATGCCATCCCCTTCAACATGACAAGGCTGTGATCCATGAAGGGGACCATAATGAAGGCTGAGTACCGAAGAATTGATGCTTTTGAATGGTATTTGTGCTGGAGAAGACTCTTGAGAGTGCCTTGGACTGCAGTCAATCCTAAAGGAAATCTGTCTTGAATATTCATTAGGACTGATGCTAAAACTGAAACTCCAACACTTTGGCTACCTGATGTGAAGAACTAACTCATTGGAAAAGACCCTGATGCTGGGAAAGATTGAAGACGGGAGGAGAAGGGGATGACAGAGGATGAGAGGGTTGGAGGGCATCACCAGCTCTATGGACATGAGTTTGAGCAACCTCTGGGAGTTGGTGATGGACAGAGAGACCTGGCATGCTGCAGTCCATTGGAGGGGGGGTGCTAAATGTGGGACACAACTGAATAGCTGAAATCAATGAACATAGTTACTCTCATACTTTCACTGTTTAACCTTTACACCAGAGATAAATGATCAACATGCCACCATATTACAGTTTTTGAATATTCTAAATTTGACTACATACTATTTTTATCACTGCATTTTATATTTACTGTGCTTCCATGTTACTGGTAAGCATCTTTTCATTTCAGCTTGAAGATCCACTCAGAATTTCTCATAAGGAAGGTCCAGCAGTGAGGAGCTCCCTCAGGATAACTCTGTCAGCGAAAATGTTCTTGACTGAAGGCTATTTTTTTTTTTTCTTTCAGCACTTTGAACATAACCTGCATGATTTCTGCCAAGAAATCCATCAATATTGTTATGGTGATTCCCTTGAGGGTAAAAAATTTATTTTTCTCTTGTTGATTTTACAATGATCTTTTCTTTTTTAATTTTAGACAGTTTCACTACAATGTGTCTTAGAGAATTACATCTTTTGGAGTTGAAACATTTTGAGGTCCTAGAAATTTCATAAGCTTGGAAGTCCAAATCTCACCATGATTATTTCTTGACAGTTATTTCTTTAAACCAGCTTTCTGCCTCCATCTTCCCCTCTTCTCCTTCTGGGACCCAGTGTCTTTTAGTTGTGTCTTGCAATTCACGTTGGCTGTCTTCATTCTTTTTCATTCTTTTTGCTTCTCCAGCAACTTGACATGAGCTGCCTCTGGCTTCCCGGACTCTCTCTGAGCCGTCCAGTCTGCCCCTTGCTTTTCTGCTGTTTCTCAGCTCAGTCATGGTAAGTCTCAGCCCTGGGACTCTGCTGGGCTCCTCTCCAGGATTTCTCAGAAGCTGGGTGGGCTGCTGCCTGGTTCCTTGTCCTGGTGGGCGTACACTGTGCTTCGCGGCCGCCCGGCATGTCTGGCCAGGCTCTCTGGTGGGGCAGCACTGGAAGCCAGGCTCAGCCGTCAGGTGGGACCAGGACTGCCTGCCCAGATCCCCGGCAAGACAGGCACCTGGGAGCACAGCCTCTGACTGAGAATCCTCCCTGAGGACACCTCTGCCCGCAGGAACGTGGTCTGCAAGGATCCAAGCGTGACCCCCACCCTTCCCCCAGTTCCAGCTGATTTCCCAGGGACTCTGTGAGGCACAGCTTAAGTGGGCATCCTGGCAGGGGTCCTGCACCACCGGGGACTCTGGATGTCCCAGCTGCACCTCCCTTTCCCAGTGGAGAACTGCAGGCAGGACGCCCCCAAGGAGGCCGTGCATGTCCTGGGGGAGGCGCGATGCGCTCAAAGCAAATCTGCCCCCTTACCCTTCTCACCTGGTTTTCCCAGTTTCTGTGGCCCAGGGGAATTTCCTCCTCCCCACTCCATTCTGGGATCTTCGCAAAGGCTTCTTGTCTGCAGAGAATGACTAGTTGCTCTGTCTCTGGTGAGGGAGCTGTTGTTGTTTGCTCGCTCAGTTGTGTCCAGTTCTTTGCGACCCCAGGGACTGCAGCACACCAGGCTTCCCTGTCCTTCACTATCCCGGAGCTTGTTCAAACTCATGTCCATTGAGTCGATGATGCCATCCAGCCAGTTTATCTTCTGTCCTCCCCTTCTCCGCCTGCCCCTAATTTTTCCCAGCATCAGGGTCTTTTCCAATGAGTCAGCTCTTCGCATCAGGTGGCCAAAGTATTGGAGCTTCCGCTTCAGCATCAGTCCTTCCAGTGAATATTCAGGGTTGATTTCCTTTAGGATTGAGGGTAAGGGCATGGAGACCAAAGTTAGGAACTTCCTATTCTACCGTCTTCCCAGCTTACTGCTTTCTGACCTCTAACGTTTCTTAATCTTATCCAGGTTCCTTGGTATATGACAAGTCATTTTTCTTTCGCTTCTTTCAAGATTTTGTCTTTGTGTTTGACTTTCAGTGTTTCACTCTGATATGTCTATGTAAAGTTCATTCACCTTCCTCAATGCACCGGTTAATGTTTTTCATCAAATTCAAGAAGCTTTCAGCTACCCTTTTGAACTTTTTCCTGCTCGCTGCTCCTCTCCTCCAACCCCTGTTATGCCTGACCAGGGCGTGTAATGGGCCCACATTCTCTGGGGCGCTGCTCATGTTTCCTCTCTGTTCTCTGGACTGACCTCTCTTCAAGTTGGCTGATTCTTTTTCTAAGTCAAATTAAACCATTAAATCCTTTAGTGAAATTTTAATTTTAGCTATAGTGCTTTTGAAATCCAGAATTTTCACCTGTTTGTGTTTTATATCATTTCTATATTTTTACACTGATATTCTCCACTTGACTGTCAACTTTGCGATCACACTTTCTTTGTTTACTTCTTTCACCATCAGTTCAGTTCAGTTGAGTCGCTCAGTCATGTCTGACTCTTTGCAACCCCATGAATCACAGCACGCCAGGCCTCCCTGTCCATCACGAACACCTGGAGTTCACTCAAACTCCCGTCCATTGAGTCAGTGATGCCATCCAGCCATTTCATCCTCTGTCATCCCCTTCTTCTCCTGCCCCCAATCCCTCCCAGCATCAGAGTCTTTTCCAATGAGTCAGCTCGTCACACGAGGTGGCCAAAGTCCTGGAGTTTCAGCTTTAGCATCAGTTCTTCCAAAGAAATCCCAGGGTTGATCTCCTTCAGAATGGACTGGTTGGATCTCCTTGCAGTCCAAGGGACTCTCAAGAGTCTTCTCCAGCACCACAGTTCAAAAGCATCAATTCTTCGGCACTCAACCTTCTTGACAGTCCAACTCTCACATCCTTACATGACTACTGGAAAAATCATAGCCTTGAGTAGACAGACCTTTGTTGGCAAAGTAATGTCTCTGCTTTTGAATATGCTATCTAGGTTGGTCATAACTTTCCTTCCAAGGAGTAAACGTTTTTTTTTTTTAATTTCATGGCTACAGTCACCATCTGCATCCTTTAATTCTTTGAGTACATTTACAAGGCCTGCTGTGAAGTCTTTGTTCTCAAATCTGAAATCAGGTTGCTCTCAGTATCTATCACTTGCATTTTTCCTATGTCTAGGTTACACCCTGCTGTCTCTTTGCACATCTCTTTTTTTTTTTTTTGATTGAAACTTGATATTTTAGATAATAGGAAGCAACAGTTAGAACTGTACATGGAACAACAGATTGGTTCCAAATAGGAAAAGGAGTACGTCAAGGCTGTATATTGTCAGCCTGCTTATTTAACTTCTATGCAGAGTACATCATGAAAAACGCTGGGCTCGAATAAGTACAAGCTGGAATCAAGATTTCCGGGAGAAATATGAATAACCTCAGATATGCAGATGATACCACCTTTATGGCAGAAAGTGAAGAGGAACTAAAAAGCCTCTTGATGAAAGTGAAAGAGGAGAGTGAAAAAGTTGGCTTAAAGCTCAACATTCAGAAAACGAAGATCATGGCATCTGGTCCATTCACTTCATGGGAAATAGATGGGAAAACAGTGGAAACAGTGTCAGACTTTATTTACGGGGGTCTTCAAAATCACTGCAGATGGTGACTGTAGCCATGAAATTAAAAGACGCTTACTCCTGGGAAGGAAAGTTATTACCAACCTAGACTACATATTCAAAAGCAGAGGCATTACTTTGCCAACAAAGGTCTGTCTAGTCAAGGCTACAGTTTTTCCTGTGGTCGTGTATGGATGTGACAGTTGGACTGTGAAGAAAGCTGAGTGCCAAATAATTGATGCTTTTGAACTGTGGTGTTGGAGAAGACTCTTGAGAGTCCCTTGGACTGCAAGGAGATCCAACCAGTCCATTCTAAAGGAGATCAGTCCTGGGTGTTCATTGGAAGGACTGATGCTAAAGCTGAAACTCCAGTACTTTGGCCACCTCATGCGAAGAATTGACTCACTGGAAAAGACTCTGATGCTGGGAGGGATTGGGGGCAGGAGAAGAAGGGGATGACAGAGGATGAGATGGCTGGATGGCATCACTGACTCGATGGACGCGAGTCTGAGTGAATTCCGGGAGTTGGTGATGGACAGAGAGGCTTGGCGTGCTGCAACTCAAGGGATCGAAAAGAGTCGGACATGACTGAGCGACTGAACTGAACTGAACTGAACTGATGTGGTCACACTGGACACTGACTGTCCTTCCTCTCTCTATGGAACTGTAACTCCACAAGTAAAAACTGTAAGTCCTGACTGTTTCAGATGCATGGATGTTTATAAAGATATGCTGATGTTTATGTAAAAGGTTAATATCTATGAACCTCAAAACTGCCTTTTAAAATTAGATGAGAAGTAAACATTGCAACTGTTGAAGTTTGTCTGAGTGAGATCCCATCTAAAACGTATACCCTGTTGTGTTATGAGACTGTTAGTCATGATTTTCACTTTTTCAAAATAACCTTGGAGCATTAATTTATGAGATGGCAGACTTCTGAATTTCAAACTAGACCATTGGCTACTCAGAGAACTTCACATCCAGAAATGATTAGTGCCAACTATGCTCTATGCTTAGTCACTCAGTCCTGTCCAGCTCTTTATGACCCCATGGACTACAGCCTGCCAGGTTCCTCTGTCCATGGGGATCCTCCAGGCAAGAATACTGGAAGGCTTGCCCTTCTCCAGGGGATCTTCCCAACCCAGGGATCAAACTCAGGTCTTCCGCATCACAAGTAGATTCTTACCCTGTGAGCCACCAGGGAGGCCTTGGTGCCAACTATAACTCCTAATTAAAAAAAGAAAACAACAAGGATTTATGTAGTATGAATATTTCTCAGAGCAACTATAGACACAGGCAAATAATCAGAAAAAAATAATGTCTGAAGGTATTCATAATATACTACCTCATAGTTCTATTCAAATAAGTTATCTCTGCATATTAGGCCAAAATTACCAACAGATTATGACTGATAAAATGACACACATTTTAAATGGCTTCAAAAGCTATGATTTAAATGTTTTTCTCTTATCCACAGAGCCCCCTAGTGGAAACAAAGGTATCAAACTGAATCTGCAGGAAAAAATTAACCAGACTTTAGAAATCTCTGTTTTACTTCTTCTGACCATAAAATCTGGGCTTGGGAGACCTCCCCAGGATCTCCCTTATCAAAACTATATTTGCTCAGCAAAGAATCTGATGCCAGTCTGAGTAAATGATATAGAAATGGGTTTAATTTTGAATGAGATACTGTGGACATAGCACATGGACACATAATGACAAAGGTCTTTTAAAAACTGTTCACAGTTTCCATCTCCAGTTGTCATATATTTTTAAGCTGTTGAGCTGTCTGCTGAGGGTGCTTCGTTCTTAAGGTGAGGGGTGTGAGTGACACGGGGCGCACAGGCCGTCTCCTGTGTCACTGGCTAACACTCATTTGTTGTTGGGAATGTCCAACTCCTGAGGACTTCACGGACTACAGCACTCCAGGCTCCCCTGCCCTCCGCTGTCTCGAGAGTTCACCAAAATTCATGTCCACTGAGTCAGTGACGCTATCTAACCGTCTCATCCTCTGGCATCCCTTTCTCCTTTTGCCTTCAACCTTGCCCAGCATCAGGGTCTTTGCATCAGGTAGCCAAAGTATTGGAGCTTCAGCTTCAGCTCATATGTAGTCTAATCCTTTAAAAATTATCAAACAAATATTTGAATTGCCTGCTTAAAGCTTCACTCTGTTTTTTTCCGTGTAGTTATTTTTGACCCATTATCATGGACACCCAGAGCCCTGGATCCATTCCCCAGCTTCGACAGTTAACAGCTCACAGGCTAACTGCTTCATCTCCACCTCCACCCATGTCTCATTCTGCGTCAATCTGCAGTCCTGCCGGAGTTTCTCAGAAATTCACTACTGAAAACATCTCTGCTCCTCTCTCCTCCATGCTCTGCTGTCTGAAACATGGGGAAAACATTGGATATCATCGTAATTGTTGGAAGTAAGGTTTAAGTGTACTGGGTTTTAGAAATATTTTGCCAGGCGTTTCTAGAAGTAATGTCAACACTGACATGAATTGAACAAGCTGAGGAATGGTGCCCCCGAGGGCCCAATAACCAAGAGCTCCCGTTGGTGGCCGGGTCAGTGCAGAGGCAATCAGAGCAAAATTGCTTTCCAGAGATCCAGCCAGGAGTTCTCACGCCAAGCATCCGTTTCTCTCCAACTTGCCTCCTTTCCATGTTCCAGCGGTCACTCACCTGCGTTATCAGGTATTAGTCAAAGAGACGCACTGACCTTCAGCTCACTTCTCACCCTCCTTCACTTTCACACGCACTAAGTCCTATTTTATTTCCCCAGATTCTTTCCAAACGGCCCTACCTTCTCCCTCCCCCGCTTCCCTGTCACTGTCTTAGTCTAAGTTCATAACTCTCCTCAGGGTTGTCAAAAAAAAAAAAAAAAAGCGTGTTACTTGATGGCCCATCCCTGGTGGTGCCCTATTTTATTTACCCTCTTTGATGCCGGTGGAACTCTTTTTCTCATTTAAACTATCCCCCAGGTCGAACACTTCAAAGTCGCCCTCCTGCTCTCATCGGACCCGCGCAGTTCTCACCATTTGGTCCACGTGTCACAGCAGCCGAGCCTGTGAGGCTCCAGGGTTGGCCCAGCTGCTTCTCCAAACTCGCCCTCCGCCCAGCACCCACTCGCCCCCACAAAGGCCGACTCCTACTCCCGGTCACACGATGTCCTCTCCTGCCGGGAGTCCTGGCTGAGGTTCTAGAGCCACCCGCACCCCTTTTCCTCTTTCTCAGTGGGAGGAAGATGCGACATGACCAAGTACAACGTAAAGTGAAAACTCACTGGGAATGACCCCGATACTGGGGAAGATTGAAGCCAAAAGGAGAAGACAGAGGATGGATGGCGGGATGGCGTCACTGACTCAGTGCACTGGAGTTGGAGCAAACCCCGGGAGAGGGCGAAGGACAGGTGTCTGCGGTCCATGGGGTCACAAAGAGTCGGACACGACTTAGCGACTGAACAACAGCAGCAAAGTGACAGCAGTGGGGATGTTCCTGGGGAAATGGACACGTTCTGGCCTCACGCGGGGGGACACCAGGTCTGGTGTGGGTGGGGTGAACAGGACCGTCTTCCCGGCACCCACAGGAACCCGGTCCTCAGAGCTCTGCTCTGGAAGCAGCCCCAGGGGAAAAAGGTCCCTCGGACGGGACTGGCACATGTGAGAGGGCTGGGGCCCAGGTGAGCCGGGTCACTGGGGACCTCCAAGCAAGCACTGTGGTCAAGGTCACCAGAACGTCCCCTGCTCTTTGCTAGGAGGTGGGGAGTTATTCTGAGCAGCAAATAGCTTGTGCTGGGCCGTTTCTGTGGCGATCACCATCCTCTTCCTCTTCCTTCCATGTTCTCCTCTGAGGTCAGAACCAAGAAGTCATGTTTCCTAGTCTCATCTGTTAGCCAGGGCTCAGGGACACATGTGTATGGGGCTGTGGAGGTCAGCTCTTGCAGAGACTGGGCCCCAGGCTCCAGCTGCTGGGCACTTCCTGCAGTTCTCAGCTCAGGGGACCTGACTCTCGTCCCTGCAGGTTGTCGGGGGTGGGGGGAGCTGCTTTCCGACATCTGGGTCACAGCTGCAGTGGAATGGCCCAAGTGTCTGCGACATTCTTAATAGCTCTTAATCTCTGTATTAAGAGGGTTTTATAGGTTTTTTTTTTCTTTTTTTCTTTTTAGCATAGATGTTTACATTTTTTCCAATGGATGCGGGCTAATACCGTCAATTAGATTTCATTTTATGACGCTCAGTACAGCTGCAGAATGCAAAGCGGGCTGGAGGTAAATAGGAAGGGAGAGACCAGGTCAGGGACCAGGTCAGGACAACTTAAAGGGGGTTACAGCCCATGTCCATCAGGTGTGGTGGGGAGCAGAGGCCGCGGATGGATTCTGCGCTCTTGGAGGCAAAAATTAGCCCAATCAGGGCCGGGCAGGTGTGAGGGTGGGGGCAGGTCAGGCCTCCAAGGATGCTGGCTAACTCCCCAGACCTAGCAACTGGACAGGTGACACACTGGTCACTGAAACAAGGTGGAAAGATGGTGAATTCAGCTTCAGAAGTGTTGAATCCAAGGTTGCTGTGAGTCTTGAAAGTGGAAATGTCACTGAGGTAGTACAACATGCCTATTTCTGTAGCTCTGAGACGAGGTCATGATTTATTAATACTAGGAACCTGAGAATTATCGGCCGTCACAGGCCGGCTTTGGGAGAGGAAACGCAGACAGCCGCGGTGGCCAGCGGGCCGCTGAGTCGTCCATCCAGGCCCGTTGCTTTGTGCTTCTATGCCTTCACCTCCGTCGGCAGCAACCGTGGCGTCACTACAGCGGCTGAAACGTTTTCTTCCTCTTGCCCCTCCTAAGCTTTCACACCCACTAAACTGAGTCCAGCATTTCCCCACTCACCCCTGAAACTTGGGGGTCTCAGGGGGCTGCAGGCCCAGGCTCTCCGCCAGGTCTCATGCAGAATGACCACTGGACGGGCACCCGGCTGGCTCTCAAGGTGAGGTTACTGATTTACAGTCATGAGGGGCGAGTACATCCTGAGAACACGAAGGGTCCCAGTGAGACTGTCATGAGCGTCATCACAGGGTTTCCGCAGGGTGGTTTGGGTGGGGCTCAGAGAAGGCCCTGGCTCGAGGGCTGCCAGGCCAGAGACCACCCACAGCTGCCGCCTGTCTGATCCCGTCCGTGGAGCAGGCTGGCGTGGTGACAACAAACGAGCAGCCAGGGCTATGTCGCAGGCTCTCCCTGGAGGATTGCAGAGTGCTATCCGGGCCCTGGGCCCTGTCTGCAGCGCTTTTCCCCGGCCCCTGTTCCAGAAATGCTCCTGCTCCGTCTCCACTGCCTTGTCCAGCCCCCGCCCCCGCCAGGGGCCCCAGCCTCCCCAGCTGAACCTAGGGGCCCCTCTCCGGTCCCTGCCCCTGGTCTGCTCCTGTGCTGTCCTGTAGCTGATCTATCACACCTCTGCCCGGGGAGGTGAGCCCCAGAGGGCAGCAGAGGCCGCTTACTCCTCTTTCTTTCCACCAAGAACATCATCTCGCCTGTGGAAACTGCTGAACACAATGCAAAAGTCTTCCCTACTGACCAGAGTTGCCTCCCCCGACCGTTCAGTTTGTGACCCTGCTCCTCTCTGTCCAGATGAAACCCTGTCTCACCCCAGAAGCTTCCAGCAGCCTGAACTCCCCGAGGGTCTTCTCGGGCTCCTCTCTGCTTTACTCCACTCCGCCTTCCTGGGTTTACTCCCAGCAACTTCCCTACCTGCACCGGTGCGGAGCCTACCTATGCGCTAATCCTCCGGGCTTCTCCGCTGCACTCGCGGTGTCTTCACAGCACATCCGCTGACGCCCCGCCCTCGACCCCGAGACCATGGCCCAGGTCCCCGGCCACTCTCCTGAGCCCGCGGGCCCGCCCCCTGCTGTGGCCGAGGTCCCTCCCGAGGGTGCCGGGCGCCCCGCCTGAGCACCACGGGAGGTCTCAGGCTGAGCCTCAGCTCCCAGCCCTCTTCTCTAAACAAGGACGAGGACTGTGCTTGACGAATCCTGTTATGCTGCTGCTGCTAAGTCACTTCAGTCGTGTCCGACTCTGTGTGACCCCATAGACGGCAGCCCACCAGGCTCCCCCATCCCTGAGACTCTCCAGGCAAGAACACTGGAGTGGGTTGCCGTTTCCTTCTCCAAGGCATGAAAGTGAAACGTGAAAGGGAAGTCGCGCAGTCGTGTCCGACTCTTTGCGACCCCATGGACCGCAGCCTACCAGGCTCCACTGTCCATGGGATTTTCCAGGCAAGAGTACTGGAATGGAGTGCCATCGCCTTCTCCGGAATCCTGTTATACTTCACAATATTTAGCCATAAGGTTTAAATCATGTTGAGGCTGGGGGACTTCCCTGGCCATCCAATAGTTAAGACTTTGAGTTCCAACCCAAGTGCTGTGGGTCAAAAAAAAAACAACCAAAAAAACATAAAACAGGAGCAATATTGTAACAAATTCAATAAAGACTTTAAAAATGGTTCACTTAAAAAAAAAAAAACAACTTTAAATTGTTTTAAAAAATAAAACATTAAGCATTTACTCAATGAGCAGAATACTTTATATTAAAGACATTTCAATACATGGCATCAAATGTCATTTCTTATAATACGTTTTAGGCTGTTTTGTGATAATAGGGGTTTCATAATTGTGTTCATGAGTCCACAGAAACACCCTAAGTACCTTCTCCATCATTAGCAAATTGCATGTATAGTCAATATATGTGTGATTTTAGGATATCCTTTGATATACTGTAAGTTCACATTCTTGGAAAAGTAAATTAAGGCCACCCAGTTTGTGACTGTGGTTCGATTTTTCTGGAAGCACACTAAAACCTAAAAGTGACGGTTTCAGCTGTTCTGAGCCACCGGATGGCAGCAGTTCCATACAATTCTGGAGCAGAGGCAGCCACTTCCACCTGTGATCAGAGGCTGCCTTCTCCCAGAAAGCTTCGGTATTATTTGTACTGCGGTGCATTCTCCTAACATATTAATTTAGTGATGTATTCTAGACAAGCCACCAATCAAACTGCATGGTTGTCCAGTTCTTCTTCATTTTCCACTATCTGGGAATAAAATTAAATGATTAAAACCCACTAATCTCCTAACTTTGCAATATTGACTGTAAGAGTCTGCATGAAATCACATTATCTACCAAGACAAGCCATTTCACTTGTGCACTCTCTCCCGCCAGGCTGACATCCGGTACTGAGTGCGCCCACTGTGCAGGGGGCTCTGTGAGGCCCAATGGGAACAAGCGGGAAGAAGGACAGACCAATACAGGGCAGAGGTGTAGGGTCAACTGAAAAAAAAAAAGCCACAACCTAAAACTTGAGAGTTATGTTTTGTTTGGTGGGAATTTTTCGGGCTTCAAGCCCAGAGGCAGCATCTCTGCTGACCTTGAGAGGACTGCTCTGTGGAAGTACAGGGAGAAGAGGTGCCAGGTTTTACAGAAGTTTTACAGCAAAGTGCTGGTAGTCTGACCATCAAAAGATTACTATAAATTAAAGGGAACCAGACATCCCAGCTAAGGGATTTGGAGCTTTTCCCCATAGGGAAGACACAACGGCCCGGGCTCTCTGGAGCCATTCCTTCGAGATGCGCCTCTGCTCTCTGACCAGCATCCTGTGTCCTCGCGTCCTGAGCTCTAGCTGGGCTCACTCTAGGGATCCGCTGCAGCCTGGTGGCTGCTAGATGGCTGCTGTTCTTTCCTTCCTGAGCTCCCTCAGGGCTCACTGGCTCACCGGAGGGCTTGAGGTTTGTCGTTCATGTCTCCGAGAATCAACCTTTAATATTTACTCAGATTTAAATAATCAAATGTAAGAGAAACGTAGAATGTGCACTGGATCTTTCCAACTAGCTGGGCTATGCCATTGGCTAACAAGGAGGAGGTGACTCAGAACCAACAGAACTTTAGTGCTTCAGAGACCTTGGTCTACTGACTGAATGTTGAGAATGATCTTACTAAGAAGGGGAGGTCACTTGTGGTGCAGCGAGAAGAGCCAGGGTCCCTCAGAGCTGGAAAGACACACGTCTATACAGCAAATACAAGACGTGGGGGCTGGCTGGGAGGTTCTGATTAGTTGCCAAGTCTCAGTCTCTGGAAAAGACCCCACCAGAGACTAGAGGAATGCCTTTTTCCCATTCTGTGGTTCATGAAAATGACTATAATTTGCAGGTAGGAGTTGACTATGCATCAGGTTTGTTGGAAGTTGCAATCCTACACGTACGTAGTGTCTACAACAATCCGAGAAGCAGTTGCACCCAACCTCTAGTCCACAGACAGAAGAGGAAGGCTAACAAATTCACGTCCCGGTAGTCAACACTGAGATGGGGTTTAGACCAGACAGGTGTGTCTGTAAATGTAAGCACTCTGTGATGCTCCCTGCCCCCGAAGGTGCGCACGTCTTACCTCACAGATGGTCCACAGGGGGAACATGCCCTCACACAGCAGGGATTTTGACACTCTCAACCAGAGGAGGTACTTGCAGCAGAAGGTTCCAGGTGTTAGGGGAAGCACACTGATTGAAACCACCCACCCTGGCCAGGCACCATAGTAACAATTTGCGTGAGTTGTTTTATGACAGGAGATCCTGGTAAGGAATACGGAACTAATAAGCCACCACCAACCGGAAGAGTTCAGGAAAAGTCTAAAGGAGACACTGCGTGGCCGTCTACTTCCCAGAATCCCTCTCGCTAGCATCCATCTTGGCTGAGCGATGTGTGCACCACCAGGAAAGACTCTGAACTAGAATGATTGGCCAAAGACCAACCAGAAACTAATCCCATCACCATACAACCCGAGACTGCGAGCCACGTGGCAGAGCAGGTCTCCTGGGTTCCCTTACCCTACTGCTCTCCGCCTGGGTGCCCTTTCCCAATAAAATCTCTCGCTTGGTCAGCAGATGTGTCTCCTCAGACAATTCATTTCCGAGTGTTAGACAAGAGCCCAGTTTCGGGCCCTGGAAGGGGTCCGCCTTTCTGTAACACATGGAGACTCTAGCCTGACTCTTCTCCGCTGAGACTGACATCCTGACCACTCGGGGTACTCAGGGGCCAGCTTGCCTGCCAATGGACCAGACCCAGCGGCCGCAACTGGGACCCTTCAGTCCCTGGTCTCCTCCTGACATGGACAACTGGCCAGAGTGCCCCAACCAATAAGGAACAAGAGACTTTATTGACCTTTCTCCCCTTCCCTCTCTCTTTCCTCTCCTTAACCCTTCCTATCCTTCCCCGTTTTTCTAGTCCCCTGGTCCTGGAAGCAGGAATCCGGTTGAAGGGCCCTCAGCCTGAGCTGAGGACTGGAGACGGATCACCTCTTCTTGGCAGAGAACTCGAATTCTGGTTCTGGTCCGGTCTGATTTCTGGTAGGGTGGAGTTCCAGTCCTCCCTTCTCTGGAGGCCCAGGGAAAAGTCCCACAATGGTGGGCATCTGCAGGTGGCAGGAGACGTCCGTAAGTCCACCCCTTTCTCCCCCTCTCCCCCCTCCTTCTTTCAACCTGGCTTCCTTTCCTGCCTTTGAAATCTTTGAAGACCTGCCAGAGGTATTTTCCTTTATCTGAAGTTCTGTGTCTCTGTAGGAGGTTTTCTGAGAGACTGTATTCTTGTATTTGGGGGAGTGTCTGATGGGGACTGCCAGGTTTATGTGTGTGTGTGTTTTAACTCTGTGTTCTGTGTGGTAATTTTCGATGGCCATTTTGCTTTGTCTGGCCACCATTTGGTTTAGACCTGCCGCCATTTTGTTAGAACTTGATTTTCTTTCCCTGTGCCTTGGGACCAGGGCTCTCAGGAACACTTATCTAGACCATCTCTAACTCCTGAGACTGAAGGGAAAGGGAAAAAGATTTGAAGCTAGATCTTGCACTGTGTCTGTCTAAATATGTCTTGGTATGTCTTTGTCTCTGGGTAATATTTTTGAGATTAATTTGTAAATGAGCTCTATTTATTTGGCTTAAAAAATGGTAAGTACTTACAAATCAAGTAATTCTAAATTAAACAATAAATTCCAGGTTCATGTGAACTGGGAAATATTCAGTATTAAATACCTCATATTAATGTTTGTTTGTTGACCTATCTAATATAGACATGTCTTAGAGTAATTAACTTGTAGTGAGTGAAAGTGAAGTTGCTCAGTTGTGTCCAACTCTTTGCAACCCCACGGACTGCAGCCCACCAGGCTCCTCCATCCATGGGATTTTTCCAGGCAAGAGTGCTGGAGTGGGTTGCTGTTTCCTTCTCCAGGGGATCTTCCCGACCCAGGAATCGAACCCAGGTCTCCCACACTGCAGGCAGACCCTTTACCGTCTGAGCCAGCAGGGAAGCCCCCTAAAAAAGGTAAGCGCTTACAAATAAGATAATTCTAAATTAAACAATAAATTCCAGGTTCATGTGAACTGGGAAATATTCAGTATTAAATACCTGATATTAATGTTTGTTTGTTGACCTATCTAATATAGACATGTCTTAGAGTAATTAACATTAAGTAGAATATTTTCATTGTACCTAGGTTTAATATAAGTTAAATATTATATCTGTTATAAGTTTGTCAACAAGGAAATTACCTCGAGTGAAGAAACTTCTAAAAAATGTGAATGAGATATGAGCTTTTATATAAACTCTATTAAGAATAATTATTCTTTTAAAATATCTGTCTAAAATCGTCTCTCCAGATTGGCATAACTTAAATTTCTGAGGGTTGTGCCAAGTGTACCAAGTGTGCTAAGGCTATTGAATAGTTAGATCATTTCCAGATAAAACAAGATTTTGAAACATTTACTGCTAAACACTAATTTCCTTTTACAGAGAAACTAAAGAGATTTGGGACTATAAATGAATAATGTTTGGTGCCATCCTAAAATGTTCTAAGAAACCAAGGGTTTTAGAAATTATCACTGGTATTTATGCTACCAATCTATAAAATGCTAATATAAAAGTTAGTTCTTGGTTGCTAAATGAAGAGTTATGCATGATCAGGATTTTCTAAAACTGGCTTACAATTAGTTAGATAAATGGATTTTGATAGAAATGGCACAGCCATACGAAAACTGGTTCAGTCAAGTAGGTCCAAGATGGCGGAGCTGACTTTCACTAGACCTTGAGCCCTGGCATTTAGGCCTATTGTGACATATCAACAAGCTAAATGATACACCCGTCAACATTGACAATCTGACCAAATGTTCTAAACCTTTTTAATTGATCTTTTCAATAAAATTTCCTAAATAGAATTCTTTTGAAGTTCTTTTGACCTCTAGCTAACTTTGGGGTGCTTCAGAGGGCCCCTGAAACATCCCAAACAGAGATATTAAACTGTGTTTATTTGGTTGGTTAAATTATATGAAAAAGATTATCAAATGAGTTATAAATCTGCTCATGTTAAAATGTATGGTAAAATTACTAATACAGCTATCCTAGAAATTATATGGAGTTCTTAACATTCTGATATGCCCTGGCATTCTAATAGAAAACCTGATGACTTCACAAAAGTTAACAAAAGGACTGAATAAATCAGCTAATATGCTTATAACTTTTATGGTCTCTATCTGAAAAATTACAGGTTTTCATGGAGTAGGGAAAACCTTCCTCTCAAACTAGCTATGACAATACTTTGGTAAAATTAATGAGTTATAAATCTGCTCATGTTAAAATGTATGGTAAAATTACTAATACAGCTATCCTAGAAATTATATGGAGTTCTTAACATTCTGATATGCCCTGGCATTCTAATAGAAAACCTGATGACTTCACAAAAGTTAACAAAAGGACTGAATAAATCAGCTAATATGCTTATAACTTTTATGGTCTCTATCTGAAAAATTACAGGTTTTCATGGAGTAGGGAAAACCTTCCTCTCAAACTAGCTATGACAATACTTTGGTAAAATTAAATGTTATAAACAAAACAATTATATTTTCTCTCTATCTGACTCCTCCAAAAATCGGAAATTCTTAAGTTTCCAGTAAGTTTATCAAATGAGTTAGGAAGGTTATCTCACGGGTACAAAAATCTCAATAAATTTTTGAGACCTTAAAAAGGGAAGAATTCACCTAGATTTGTTAGGCAAAATCTGTGATAAGCCTTTGGTGTGAGTTTCCCAGCCCTGTTTTATTTTAAAAGTTCAGTCTGAGACTCTATAAATGTTTCAGCAAAATAAAAAGTCTGTAATCAATTGTGGTTATATAAATCATCAAACCAAAATTAGTGAGAACAGACCTATTTTGCAAACAAGCTAGCCTTAATTTGGTTATATTTGATAAAAATTAGGGTAATTTTAGGGAGAAAAAGGTATTTCAAAAAATGTTAAATCCAAGTTTGTTAATGGAGGTCTGCATCTAGTAAGACTCATCTCTTAGATAGTTCTTTGCTGTTATGTGATATTAATGTAAAATTTAATTGAATTCTTAAAGAATACCTTAAGTTTGTTTCTGAAGCTCATCTCAGTAATCTATCTTTGGATTAAGATCAGATGCCTCATGACCTGCAACTAGGACTAGAAAAAGACATAATTTAAGGGACTGTCTCCAACCTGGATGGAAGCACTTTTTTTAATCAGGAGAAACTACACTACACTGGGATGAGAAGACGATGACATCAAAGGTAGACAGCTTCCCCAAGATGCTGGACCTGATTCGTATGATCATTTATGTTTTCTTGACTTCTTCAGTTCAGTTCAGTTCAGTTGCTTAGTTGTGTCCGACTCTTTGCGACCCCATGAATCCCAGCACACCAGTCCTCCCTGTCTATCACCATCTCCTGGAGTTCACCCAGACTCACGTTCATCGAGTCCGTGATGCCATCCAGCCATCTCACCCTCTGTTGTCCCCTTCTCCTCCTGCCCCCAATTCCTCCCAGCATCAGAGTCTTTTCCAGTGAGTCAACTCTTCGCATGAGGTGATCAAAGTACTGGAGTTTCAGCCTAAGCATCATTCTTTCCAAAGAAATCCCAGGGCTGATCTCCTTCAGAATGGACTGGTTGGATCTCCTTGCAGTCCAAGGAACTCTCAAGAGTCTTCTCCAACACCACAGTTCAAAAGCATCAGTTTTTCGGCGCTCAGCCTTCTTCACAGTCCAACTCTCACATCCATACATGACCACAGGAAAAACCATAGCCTTGACTTGACTTCTTAGACCTTTGTATATAAATCAAATGCTTTTCTATCATAGGCCTGATTCTATGCTAGTTACAGAAATCAATTCAATTGTTGGGTTTGTGGCAAATTACCTGTGTCTAGTTCTGGGTTACCTTGGTAAATTTCTCTACTACAAGACTCTTACTGGTTGGCCCTGATAAAATTTACTTAAAAAATAATTATATTCATATTCAGATCACTGTGATATTACTTGGTGAGATCCCCACACCGGGCCAATTAATAATGCCTGCTCTGACTCTGGCCATAAATTTGAGCTTTTCTTCTATTACTCAAGTTCAATCAGAGCAGTAAGAAAAGTTTCAGCAAAAAGGAAAAAAACTCCCACAATTATGGGATGGATTTATATAGATAACACCAGACTATGGTAATTTAGGTTTAAAGTCTCCTCTGTGTTGGAAATAATGAAATTATACTATGGATAATCAGTCTAGTAACACTAGAAAACTGGGCTATGTGCCTTATAAACAGTGGTGCCAATATATAATTTCCCTGGAAGATAAAGATTCTACAGAGTAGACTAAGTCAGATGACCTGGGATATACTGGGCTACATCTAATGGAAGCTCTTAAGTCTTACTTGTGACTTTACTAATACTGCTGGCTATATTATTTGTATATCACCTGTTTTACAAAACTGCTATTTCTTTACACTGTCAAATGTGTGTCTGAGGCCTCTAATAGAATAACATATAGTCCCATATGAGACCAATGATCATAACAGTGTAACTCTATATATGGGAAGAAACAACAAGAGGGAATATTTTCCTGGACCAAGAGGCTAGTAAGACAGGTGGTCCAGAGAATTTTGGATACTGTTTTATGGCCTAGTCCAGTAGCAGCACATTGAGTGGCCTGTCAACAAAATCTTTGTTAAACCTGAGAATGGACATTCTCAACACCATGGGATAAAATGGTCATGAAATGTCCCCCTCAAAATCATGGTCAAGTTTATGAGCAAAATGGGGCTCTGCCAATTGAAGACTGACACTTGTCATCTACATCTACAAAGATTAAGCCATAGCCGCTGCAATTGCTGACTTTCAATGCCCCTGAAAGGAGTTCAGGGTGAAAATCAGGAATAAGGCACTCTGTGCTCTGAGAAAAACTGGCAGAACAGGCCTTCAGATAGTTAGATCTTTTTAGGAGAAGATTTTATGAGTCCCAATTCTTACATCTTCTCATACCTAGAGAAACACTGACATCATTAGCGGTGAAATCTGCTTTGGCTATTAAGGAAAAGTTTACAATTAAAAGTCAAAATAGAGCAGCTATGGTTCAGATATCCTGGGAAATTACTAGGTGATGTTATGGATGTACTTTCAGATTAGGCCTTGTATTGCTGAACACTTCAGTTTTCTGGGTTGTGTCAGGCTTGGATGCCACTATTCTCAAAACAATGTCTGCTGGAAGCTAGTAAACTTACTTTTTATAAAACTAGGCAACTGGCTACCTGGTTACAAATCTCCCTGAAGTGCCAGGTCTAGACTGGGTTTTAGGCCTATTCTTCTAAAAAGAAATGAGATTTATTTTGTCTACTAAATTCCAGTTATCACTCCTCCAACTACTTCTGGTTGGGTCTGTTACACCAAAATGGCAGACCAAAGGACTGAGATTTTGACCATATAAGACTCAGATCTAAAACTTGGAACTCAGAAATGCTTCCAATTCAGTGTCTATACTCCAAGCTGAGGCAGTCCTATGCTCCATTTTGACAGGAAGTTATCACAATCATATTTGCCTAGTTCCCTAAATTAAAACTGAGTAGAACTCTGTGGGGCTCTGGAATAGAGATCTGTTTTGTGTTCTCCATTTCTTCTCTGTAGGGTATAGGCTTCATTCAGCCTCCTTGACCTTCCCTGAGTTCCAAAGGGTGGATTCAATCAATTGCTAATTAGGGAAGGGAGGGAATACAGAAACAAAACAGGAGAAACAGTCAAAGGTTGGTACAGCCTCCAGACAGAGTCTTGGTTCCTACTCAAAGAAATATGCATAACAAATGTCTTTGAGCCCCCACCCAGGTGGAGGATGGTAACTTCAGACTGAACACAAGACTCTTGGAGCACAGTTCTGTTGCCTCAATACCAACCAGTCTAAAAAGGGTCACAGACCCTGCAACTTTCACCCCAAATGTTGCCTTCTGTTTCCGGGGACCAGAGATGACTATCCTGTTAAGTCTCCTGTTTGGCCCTTGTCTGTTTCATCTCTGTGAGTGGCCAACAGTTTCAGACTAAATTGCTGTTATTAAAAGGGAGAATGCTG
>SJYC01138568.1:0-34604 GCA_006408675.1 Madoqua kirkii
CTATTTATAGATTTATTATTGCTCTTCCCACTACAACATAAGCCTTTTAAGAGCAGGCACCTTGTTTATTTTGTTTGTCAGTATTTCATCAGCAGAAAGAACTGTATGGTCATACAATAATTATTTATTGAGTTTCCATATTATATAATAGAGTCTGTAATTAAGATTTGTCATCTCTATCTTCTAGAAATTTTCTTCATAATTCTTGGAATCCTAATCAATTTAATTAATTGGGCAGAGGTGGGCAGTGGCCTGTTGCAGGGCTGAGGGCACTGAATGTAGCAGGGCCTGCATGGGACCTTTTGAAGGAGGAAGCCATTATCTTCATTCCCTCCACCATAGTTTGGTAAATAACAGGGAGGGAACACTGCCCCACCCAACAGCATAAAATTGGATTAAAGATTTACTGGACATGGCCCCAGCCATCAGAACAGGACCCAATTTTCCCCTCAGTCAGCCTTTCCCATCAGGAAGCTTCCATAAACCTCTTATTCTTTTCCAACAGAGGGCAGATAGACTGAAAACCACAATCACAGGAAACTAACCAACCTGATCACAAGGACCACAGCCTTGTCTAACTCAATGAAACTGTGATCCATGCCCTGTAGGGCCACCCAGGACAGACAGGTCATGATGGAGAGTTCTAACAAAATGTGGTTCACTGGGAAGGGAATGACAAACCACTTCAGTATGCTTGCCTTGAGAACCCCATGAACAGTATGAAAAGACAAAGATAGGACACTGAAAGATGAGCTCGCAGATCAGTAGGTGCCCACTATGGTACTGGAGATCAGTTGAGAAATAATTCCAGAAAGAATGAAGAGACAAAGTCAAGGCAAAAAATACCACCCAGTTGTGGATGTGACTGGTGATGGAAGTAAAGTCAGATGCTGTAAAGAGGAATATTGCATAGGAACCTGGAATGTTAGGTCCATGAATCAAGATAAATTGGAAGCAATCAAACAGGAGATGGCAAGAGTGAACATCGACACTTTAGGAATCAGTGAACGAAAATGGACTGGAATGGGTGAACTTAACTCAGATGACCATTACACCTACTACTGTGGGCAGGAACCCTTATAAGAAATGGAGTAGCAATCATAGTCAACAAAAGAGTCCGAAATGCACTACTTGGATGCAATCTCAAAAATGACAGAATGATTGCTGTTCATTTACAAGGCAAACCATTCAGTGTCACACTAAACTAAGTCTATGACCAGAGGAGTAATGCTGAAGAAGCTGATGTTGAACGGTTCTATGAAGATCTACAAGACCTTTGGTTAGGGGAAGCACACTGACTGAGACCGCCCACCCTGGCCAGGCACCATAGTAACCATTTGCATGAGTTGTTTTATGACAGGAGATCCTGATAAGGAATACAGAATTAATAAGCCACCACCAACCGGAAGAGTTCGGGAAAGGTCTAAAGGAGACACTGAGTGTCTGTCCACTTCCCAGAATTCCTCTCGCTAGCATCCATCTTGGCTGAGCGATGCGTGCGCCACCAGGAAAGACTCTGAATTAGAATGATTGGTCAAAGGCCATCCAGAAACTAATCCCATCACCATAAAACCCAACATTGCAAGCCATGTGGCAGAGCAGTTCTCCTGGGTTCCCTTGCCCTACTGCTCTCCAACTGGATGCCCTTTCCCAATAAAATCTCTTACTTTGTCAGCAGATGTGTCTCCTCACACAATTCATTTCCAAGTGTTAGACAAGAGCCCAGTTTCGGGCCCTGGAAAGGGGTCTGCCTTCCCGCAACAAATGGCGACTCTGGTGGGGATTCTTCGCTGAGACTGACATCCTGACCACTCGGGGTACTCAGGGGCCAGCTTCTCTGCCAATGGACCAGACCCAATGGCTGCAACTGGGACCCTTTTGTCCTTGGTCTCCTCCTGATATGGAAAACTGGCCAGAGTGCCCCGACCGGGTAAGGAACAAGAGACTTTATTGACCTCTCTCTCCACTTCCCTTTCTCTTTCCTCTCCTTAACCCTTCCTATCCTTCCCTGTTTTTCTAGTCCCCCAGTCCTGGACACAGGAATCTGGTCAAAGGGCCCTCAGCCTGAGCTGAGGATTGGAGACGGATCCCCTCCTCTTGGCAGAGAACTTGAATTCTGGTTCTGGTCTGGTCTTATATCTGGTAGGGCCGAGTTCCAGTCCTCCCTTCTCTGGAGGCCCAGGGAAAAGTCCCATAATGCCTGGGTATCTGTAGGTGGCAAGAGACGTCTGTAAGGCTAACCCTTTTGCCCCCCTCTCCTGCCTCCTCTCCCTTCTTTCAACCTGGCTTCCTTTCCTCCCTTGAAATATTTGAGGTCTTCTGAGAGACTGTATTCTTGTATTTAAGGGCTTCCCTGGTGTCGCAGAGGTTAAAGGGTCTGCCTGCAATGTGGGAGACCTGGGTTCAATCCCTGGGTCAGGAAAATCCCCTGGAGAAGGAAATGGCAACCCACTCCACTATTCTCACCTAGAGAATTCCATGAATGGAGGAGCTTGGTGGGCTACAGTCCATGGGTCACATAGAGTCAGACACGACTGAGCGACTTCACTTTCACTTTCATGGGGACTGCCAGGTTTATATGTGTGTGTTTTAACTCTGTTGTGATTTTTGATGGCCATTTTGGTTTGTTTAGCCACCATTTGGTTTAGACCTGCCGCCATTTTGTTAGAACTTGATTTTTCTTTCCCTGTGCCTTGAGACCAGGGCTCTCAGGAACACTTATCTAGACCATCTCTAACTCCTGACACTGAGAAAAAAAGGGAAAAAAGACTTGAAGCTAGATCTTGCACTGGGTCTGTCTAAATATGTCTTGGTATGTCTTTGTCTCTGGGTAATATTTTTGAGGTTAATTTGTAAATGAGCTCTATTTATTTGGCTTAAAAAATACAAGTCAAATAATTCTAAGTTAAACAATAAATTCCAGGTTCATGTGAATGGGAAATATTCAGTATTAAATACCTGATATTAATGTTTGTTTGTTGACCTATCTAATATAGACATGTCTTAGAGTAATTAACACTAAATAGAATATTTTCATTGTACCTAGGTTTAATATAAGTTAAATATTATATCTGTTACAAGTTTGTCAACAAGGAAATTACCTCAAGTGAAGAAACTTCTTTAAAAATGTAAATAAGATATGAGCTTTTATATCAACTCTATTAAGAATAATTATTCTTTAGAAATATCTGTCTAAAATAGTCTCTGCAGATTGGCGTAACTTAAATTTCTAAGGGTTGTGCTAAGTGTGCTAAGTGTTGGAAGTCTATTGAATAGTACATTAAATAGAATATTTTCATTGTACCTAGGTTTAATATAAGTTAAATATTATATCTGTTACAAGTTTATCAACAAGGAAATTACCTTGAGTGAAGAAACCTAAAAAAATGTAAATGAGATATGACCTTTTATATAAACTCTATTAAGAATAATCATTCTTTAGAAATATCTGTCTAAAATAGTCTCTCCAGATTGGCATAACTTAAATGTCTAAGGGTTGTGCCAAGTGTACCAAGTGTCGGAAGTCTATTGAATAGTTAGATCATTTCCAAATAAAATAAGATTTTGAAACATTTACTACTAAACACTAATTTCCTTTTACAGAGAAACTAAAGAGATTTGGGACTATAAATGAATAATGTTTGGTGCCATCCTAAACTGTTCTAAGAAAGCAAGGGTTTTAGAAATTATCACTGGTATTTATGCTCACCAATCTATAAAATGCTAATATAAAAGTTAGTTTTTGGTTGGTAAAGGAAAGTAGGAAGTGTGTTTTCAGTAAAAAAAAAAAAAAAAAAAGAAGAAGAAGAAAGAAAGAAAAGAAAAAGATATGAAAAAATACTAAAAAGAGTTATTCATGATCAGGATTTTCTAAACTTGGATTACAATTAGTTAGATAAATGGATTTTGTTAGAAATGACACAACCATAAGAAAACTGGTTAGAGTCAAGTAGGTCCAAGATGGTGGAGCTGACTTTCACTATTTACAGAGAAACTAAAGAGATTTGGGACTATAAATGAATAATATTTGGTGTCATCCTAAAATGTTTTAAGAAAGCAAGGGTTTTAGAAATTATCACTGATATTTATGCTCACCAATCTATAAAATGCTAATATTAAAGTTAGTTCTTGGTTGCTAAAGGAAAGTAGGAAGTGTGTTTTCAGTTTAAAAAAAAAGAAAGAAAAAAGTATGAAAAAATACTAAAAAGACTTATGAATAATCAAGATTTTCTAAAACTGGATTACAATTAGTTAGATAAACGAATTTTATTAGAAATGACACAGCCATAAGAAAACTGCTGCTGCTGCTGCTGCTGAGTTGCTTCAGTCGTGTCTGACTCTGTGAGACCCCATAGACGGCAGCCCACCAGGCTCCCCTGTCCCTGGGCTTCTCCAGGCAAGAACACTGGGGTGGGTTGCCATTTCCTTCTCCAATGCAGGAAAGTGAAAGTGAAAGTGAAGTCACTCAGTCATGTCCAACTCTTAGTGACCCCATGGACTGCAGCCCACCAGGCTGCTCTGTCCATGGGATTTTCCAGGCAAGAGTACTGGAGTAGGGTGCCACTGCCTTCTTCGATAAGAAAACTGGTTAGAATCAACTAGGTCCAAGATGGTGGAGCTGACTTTCACTAGATCTTGAGCCTTAGTATTTAGGCCTATTGTGACATATCAACAAGCTAAATGATACACCCAGCAACATTGACCAAATCTGACCAAATGTTCTAAACCCTTTTAATTGACCTTTTCAATAAAACTTCCTAAATAGAATTTGTTTTAAGTTCTTTTGACCTCTAGCTAACTTTGGGGTACTTCAGAGGGCCCCTGAAACATCCCAAAGAGAGATATTGAACTGTGTTTATTTGGTTAGTTAAATTACATGAAAAAGGTTATCAAATGAGTAATAAATCCACTCATGTTAATGGCAGCCCACCCCAGTACTCTTGCCTGGAAAATCCCATGGACGGAGGAGCCTGGTAGGCTGCAGTCCATGGGATTGCTAAGAGTCAGACATGACTGAGCGACTTCACTTTCATTCTTCACTTTCTTGCATTGGAGAAGGAAATGGCAACCCACTCCAGTGTTCTTGCCTGGAGAATCCCAGGGACGGGGGAGCCTGGTGGGCTGCCATCTATGGGGTCGCACAGAGTCAGACATGACTGAAGCAACTTAGCAGCAGCAGCAGCAGCATTCTGTCCAGTTATGATATTCCAAGAATAGATTCTACCATAGCAGTGACCCCAGTGAATCCCTTCTCTTAGGAGTCAACCATGAGTTTCACTCTTATTTTTTCCACTTTTTAAATGTATTTCCTTTATTTTAACTATCATCTACTTGATGATGCTTCTCAGTACCAATCCCTAACCCAGATTTCTTTCCTGAAAACTCAAATCCAGCTACTTATTGTCATCTCCACCTGAAAGACTCCCTTGACACTTATATCCAAGATAGAATTAATCTTTCCTCTTATATTCCCTACCTTGGCAGGTGAAGTGCTGAACACCCAATGTCTCAAGGCAGAAATCTAAGGGGCATCTTAAATTCCCCTCATGTCATTCTATTTCTTCTTTTCCCTATTCATCCCACTCAACAAATCATCATGATCACTTTTAAATCCACTTTTTTTTAAAAAATTGGAGGATAACTGCTTTACAATGTTCTGTTGGTTTCTCTCGTCACTTTTTTTTGACTAAAGTGTAGTTGACTTACAAGGTTGTGCCAATATCCACTGTACAGCAAAGTGACTCAGTTTTACACATATATGGTTTTACATTCTTTTCATATTTTCCATTATCACAAGATATTGGATATAGTTCCCTGTACTATACAGTAGGACCTTGGTGTTTATCCATTCTCAATGCAATAGTGTGCATCTGCCAACCCCACATTCCCAGTCCATCTCTCTCCCTCTCCCCTCCCCCTTGGCAACCATAAGTCTGATCTCCATGTTTGTAAATCCATTTCTGTTTTGTAGATAGTTCATTTGTGTGATATTTTAGATGCCATATATGGCATTTGTCTTTCTCTTTCTGACTTCATTAGTGTAATATTCTCAAATTGCATCCATGTTTCTACAACTGGCATTATTCTGTTCTTTTTATAACTGAGTAGTATTCCATTATATTTATATTTATGTATATATATATATATATGTATATATACACCATATTGTCTTTATCCATCAAATCTACCTTTTTAACATCTTGTATATTCATCCTGTCTTTTCCATGACAATTGCTTTAGTTTAATCTTATTAGCGCTTACAGTAGTATTGTAATTGATTTCTCTATTTATAGTCTTTCCATCCCTAGGTTCAGCCTCAACAGAACCACAGTAATAATATCTCTAAAATAAACTTTGATCATGTTTATCCCTTGCTCAAAAATCTTCCCTACCTATCATCACTTACAGGATAAAGGAGGAAATACAACAGCACATGCAAAAGTAAAAAGTCACAAAACCACATGGAACTGTACAGGGGAAACAAGCATTTTGACAGTGTCTGAGTCATGAGTATGAGGTGGAGGATGAAGAAGTTAGGAGGGGCCAGGTCATCCACAGCAGGCCAGACATCTACTGTTACTTCTTCCTGGAGTGCCTTGACCTACTTCCTTTACTGCCAACTGAAAAGTGACTTCTGGAAAGCATTCTCCAGCATCCCAACCCAGAGTTTAGTGACTCCTTCCTCAACACTAATGCATGTCTTCTACTGTTGCTATTGTTGTTCTAATCACTTGTTTGCATGTCCATCTCCTCTGTAGATTGTGAGCCCCTTTATAAAAAGAACCATGCGTGATTCATTCCTAAATCCTCATGTGACAAACTTCCTAGCACAGAATGAGTCCCTGGTAAATGATCTCTTTTCCTCGCCTTCTTTAATTTCATAAGAATGCAGGTAAGAAATAATGAAATCTTAACCAAAAGTGATGGTAGGAATACAGAGGTAGAAATAGACTTTTGAAATTATTTAAGAAATTGAATAGACTGTGTCATTAATTAAAAAGACTAAGAAATGATTGTCAAATCTCTTCCTAAAGAAAGAAAGGAAGAAAAGCTCATCTTCCTTTTCTTCAGTTATTATCATATAACTTTCAGGTATTTGGAATTTTAACTATTTTGTTCATTTATTTCTTAGAGCTTGTGGTGAATCTAATATTGTGTGCTCTGAATTGCATTAAATTTAATTATAAACATTTTTGACACTTTTTAACATTTAGTATAATTTTTAGAGATAGCTTTTTTAAAAAGAGGTGGGATTTAACATAAACTTCAACAAAGTACAGATGAATTTCAAGCCAACAATATATAAGTCAGAAAAGATAATTCTACAAGAATATTAACAGGATTTGGACAGGTTATAGTAAAAGTCAACAGAGATAGCAATTGAACATAGGGAAAAGAATCCAGATGAGGACAAGAGAACTCTTCAGATAGGGAAAAACTTGCTTCAGGCCATCTCAGTGGTCAAACAGGACACAAACCACATGACTCAAGTATCAGACTCGTTTGCAATAAAGACAGTAGTTGGTCCAGAAAGAACATGTCCCTTTCTGAGGAAGTGGGCTCCCATACATGGCAGGGCTGCTGGAGTAAAAGTCCTCTAAGTGGTAGAGGGTAGGGAGCCAGGAGCAGTTTTCTATTGCAGGCGAGAGGCTCAATTTAGTGATATCCAGCATGCCTCTAAATTTGAGTCTTTGAAAATCTGACAAGTTAGTTATTCTGGAAGTTATTCATCCTGACTCAAGAATGAGAGCAGTATGAAATATATGGGCTAAAATGATACATTCTACCTGTCTCTCCTCTCAGCACACAACCAGTTGAGTCCATGCCAAAAAGAAAACTCTTTCCCTTCTCATCATATCCTTCTACTGCTTGAAATAGTTTTAGAAGTCTTTCAGTCCTCACCCACTGGATCAGTCATGACTACAAGATGGATGCCCTCAATGAGCAAAATGGATAAGGACAGCACACCCACTGGATCCTGATAACGCCTCCAAGTCAGTGTCTGTCTTTAGGCACTTGCTGGCCTTCCAACACCCATTATAGCTGTGGACTGGAGATATAACAATCCTTCATCCCACTACTCACTTGACTGTCCTCTATATCCGTGGAAAATCACTGCGCTGAGATGGAGACTATGCTGACCAGCAGGGCATTCTTAGGGTTGCTTTAGTGTCTCAGCCCTTACTCTAATGCCCTCTGCTCTCTAGGTGCCAGTATTTTTTCAAATAGGCATAAATAAGAAACATTCTTTAGTTCTGGCTTTCTTCTCCCTCTACCAAACTTGTAGAATTACTTAAAAGTTTTACTGAAGCCAGGTCTCTGCAACAGGTGCAAAGAATCAAACAACATATAGATGATCAAAGTGCCGCATAAAAGTCGCATTAAAGTCGTGTGCATTGAAAAAATAAAACTTGTGGCAAAACAATTTCCCTCTATATCTTTAGTTTTGTATTCTAATTAATAACATACATTTACAAGGAATGAACGTGTGCTAAGTTATTTCAGTTGTGTCCAATTCTTGACAACCTTATAGACCATAGCCCACCAGACTCCTCTATCTGTGGGATTCTCCAGGCAAGAATACAAGGGTGGGTTGCCATGCTCTCCTTCAGGGGATCTTCTTGGCTCAGAGATCGAATCGTGTCTCTTATGTCTCCTGCATTGGGAAACTGGTTCTTTACCACTAGCACCACCTGGGAAGCCCCTTACAAGGAATAAAATTGTTTGAATGTAATTAGAAGTGATTTTAGCCTGTTTAAACAAAAGATTATACAAAGATTGCCATGTCATATATTCAGACGTGCTGAGAAATTGTAGCTCTGTAATTTTGTCTGTAACTAACATAGTTTTTGGAGAAGGCGATGGCACCCCATTCCAGTACTCTTGCCTGGAAAATCCCATGGACGAAGGAGCCTGGTAGGCTGCAGTCCATGGGGTCGCTAAGAGTCAGACACGACTGAGCAACTTCACTTTCATTTTTCACTTTCATGCATTGGAGAAGGAAATGGCAACCCACTCCAGTGTTCTTGCCTGGAGAATCCCAGGAACGAGGGAGCCTGGTGGGCTGCCATCTTTGGGGTCACACAATGTCGGACATGATTGAAGCAACTTAGCAGCAGCAACAGCAGCAGCAGCAGCAGCAGCAACATAGTTTTACTTATAAACCCAACTGCTTTGTAGATAAAAATTAACTCAAATTTCAGTCTAATTTCATATTATTGAAATTTGGTAATTAAAAAATATTTAGTAATAATGTGTTATTTTCATTAAAATGCTTGAACTCTCAAAGAGCCCATGCCCCTTAAGGGTATGTCCAAGTGTATGGAAGGAGATGTGTGACTTGTGTGTCCTTTTGGGATTAAGGCAAAAGGACATCCTGGTCTCACACTAGTCCTTTGGTGAATGCTGCTAGATCTACTATTTTTCAGTGCTACCTATTATCTGGAACCTGTTGGTCCTGTTGGCTGCCATGCTTAGCCTGCTGTCGGGGCAGCTGAAATAAACATTTCTATGGTTGTGATTTTGTATCCTGGAGCTTTGGGACCAGGCAAATCTAGGTTAGAATTTCAGTTCTTTGATCTACTACTATAACTCTACTTCCTTCAAATGCTACATGGAGGTTATAATACCCTTAGCTATGAGGTTAATATTAGAATTAAAAATAAAATATTTGTAAAGCACTTAGCAAACTGCCTGGAACCTATTTAGTGATTAATAACAATTTTTATTATTAACTATTTTATAAACTTGCTCCATGCATTTAAGTTTTTCATAAAATATTTTTTCTCAATTAACTAAACAAATATTTATCTGATAACGACATGTTCTAAACTCTAGCATTCAAATCATGAATAAGATGAACTTCCTACCTTTTGATATTTATATTCTAGCAGGAAAGACATAATAAACCAACAATAAAATAAACATAATATGTAATATCAAGTACTAATACTGGCCAGTTAGGAGTATTAAGCAAGTTAGGAGATATAAGGGCTTCCCTAGTGGCTCACTGGTAAAGAATCTACCTGTAATGTAGAGACTCGTGTTTAATCCCTGAGCTGGGAATATCTCTTGGAGAAGGAAATGGCAACCCACTCCAGTATGCTTGCTTGAGAAGTCCATGGACAGGGGAGCCTAGAGGGCTATGATCCATGGGATCAAGAGTTGGATACAACTAAACCACCACAGGAGGTATAAAATGATTGGATAGGGTGCAGATCAATGTTATTTTAAATAATATGGTAAGATAAGCCTTCTTTGAAGAAAGCATAATTTGAAAAAAAGTCTTGAATGAAATAAGACAATAAGCCATGTAGATAACACAAGAGAAAAGCCTCCTGGGTAGAGAGACGCATAAGTACAGGACTTTTAGTTAGAAACACACTTGTCCTGGTGGTGTCCATCAGACTGCCGAGGATGACTGGAACAGAATGATGAGAAATGAGGTTGGAGAGATTGGTAAGGGGCCAGGTCATGCAGGACAGATACTTCAGATTTGATTCTGAGTATAATGGAAACTCTGTAGAGTATTTTGTACAGGGAAATGACGTGACTGATTCATGTCTTCATAGGGCCATTCATGTGTGGGGAATAAACAGTGGAAGTAGGGCAAGTTAAGCTGATGGAAAACCAATCAGGACATTTATTGCCTACCTAGAGAGAGACTTTTCATACTGTTCACGGGATTCTCAAGGCAAGAATACTGAAGTGGTTTCCCATTCCCTTCTCCAGTGGACTATGTTTTGTCAGAACTCTCCACCATGACCCGTCCATCTTGGGTGGCCCTGCATGGCATGGCTCATTGTTTCATTGAGTTAGACAAGGCCGTGGTTCATGTGATCAGTTTGATTAATTTTCTGATTGTGGTTTTCATTCTGTCTGCCTTCTGATGGATAAGGATAAGAGGCTTATGGAAGCTTCCTGATGGAAGGGACTGACTGAGGGGGAAAGTGGGTCTTGTTCTGATGGGTGGGGCCATGTTCAATATATCTTTAATCCAACTTTCTGTTGATAGGCGGGGCTGTGTTTCCTCCTTGTTGTTTGACCTGGGGCCAAACTATGGTGGAGGTAATGAAGATAATGGGGACCTCCTTCAAAAGGTCCTGTGCATGCACTGCCCCACTCTGTGCCCCCAACCCTGCAGCAGGCCACTGCTGACCCATGCCTCTGTTGGAGATTCCTGGACACTCACAGGCAAGTCTGGGTCAGTTCCTTGCGGGGTTACTGCTCCATTCTCCTGAGTCCTGGTGAGCACAAGGTTTGTTTATGCCCTCCAAGAGTCTGTTTCCCCAGTCCTGTAAGTTCTGGTGGCTCTACGGTAGGATTAATGGCGACCTCCTCCAAGAGGGTTTATGCCATACCCAGGTCTCCTGCACCCAGAGCTCCTGCCCCTGCGACAGGCCACTGCTGATCCATACCCCCACAGGAGACACTCAGATGCTCAAAAGCAGGTATGGGTCAATCTCTGTGGGGTCTCCTGGTGTGCACAGGTTTTGTTTGAGCCCTCAGAGCAGCTCTGACAGGTATGGGGTTTTATTCTAAACGTGATTTTGCCCCTCCTACCATCTTGCTGGGGCTTCTCCTTTGCCCTTGGATATTGGGTTTTTTTTTTTTTTGGTGGGATCCAACATTCTCCTGTCAACAGTTATTCAGCAGCAAGTTGTGATTTTGGACTTCTCACAGAAGATGAGTGCACGTCCTTATACTCCACCATCTTGAGATCACACTATACTGTACAGTTGCACTCATCTCACATGCTAGCAAAGTAATGCTCAAAATTCTCCAGGCCTGGCTTCAACAGTACATGAACTGTGAACTTCCGGATGTTCAAGCTGGATTTAGGAAAGGAAGAGGAGCCATAGGTCAAATTGCCAACATCCATTGGATCTTAGAAAAAGCAAGAGAGTTCCAGAAAAACCTCTGCTTTATTGACTATGCCAAAGCCTTTGACTGTGTGGATCACAACAAACTGTGGAAAATTCTTCAAGAGATGGGAATACCAGACCACCTGATCTGCCTCCTGAGATCTATATGCAGGTCAAGAAGCAACAGTTAGAACTGGACATGAAACAATAGACTGGTTCCAAATCGGGAAAGAAATACATCAAGGCTGCATATAGCCACCCTGCTTATTTAACTTATATGCAGAGTACATCAAACAGAATTTCTGGGCTGGATGAAGCTCAAGCTGAAATCAAGCTTGCTGGGAGAAATATCAATAACCTCAGATATATACATGACACCACCCTTATGGCAGAAAGCAAAAAAGTGAAGAGCCTTTTGATGAAAGTGAAAGAGGAAAGTGAAAAATTTGTCTTAAAGCTCAACATTCAGAAAACTACGATCAAGGCATCTGATCCCATCACTTCATGGCAAATAGATGGAGAAACAATGGAAACAGTGAGAGATTTTATTTTGGGGGGTTTTAAATCACTGCAGATGGTGACTGTAGCCGTGAAATTAAAAGACGCTTGCTCCTTAGAAGAAAAGCTAAGCAACCTACAGCATATTAAAAAGCAGAGGTATTACTTTGCCAACAAATGTCTGTCTAGTCAAAGCTATGGTTTTTTGAGTAGTCATGTATGGATGTGAGAGCTGGACTATAAAGAAAGCTGAGTGCTGAAGAATTGATGATTTTGAACTGTGGTATTGGAGAAGACTCTTCAGAATCCCCTGGACTGCAAGAAGATCAAAACAGTCAATCCTAAAGAAAATCAGTCCTGAATATTCAGTGGAAGGACCGGATACTAAAGCTGAAGCTCCAGTACTTTGGCCACCTGATGCAAAGAACTGACTCATTTGAAAAGACCCTGATTCTGGGAAAGATTGAAGGCAGGAGGAGAAGGGGATGACAGAGGATGAGATGGTTGGATGACATCACCGACTCATCACTTAATGGACATGAATTTGAGTAAACTCCGGTAGTTGGTGTTGGACAGGGAAGCCTGGTATGCTGCAGTCCATGGGGTTGTAAGGAGGCAGACATGACTGAGCAACTGAACTGAACTGAGAGAGAGACAGCAGAGGTTTGGGCTTAGGATGACAGCAGGAGACACGCTGAAAGAAGGGCGTGACTTGAAAGCAATGCTCACGGGCCTTGGTGCTAGATTTGGATATAGAAAGGCACAAAGGAGCTTAGGATAATAAAAATCTAACATTTGGGGCTGAGCCACTATGGTTAAGTGAGATGGGGAAAGTGGGAAAGCATTGAACTTGTTAGTAAAGGAAATCAAGTTTGGTTTTGTACACATTAAATTCAATATGCCAATTAGCAGAAATCTTGAGAAGGAAATGAGATACTCATGAGTTTGGTGCTCTGATACCCTGGAGATAAAATCTGAGTCAGCAGCATATGGATGGTTTTTAAAGCAGAGAGTCAGGATGACATTGCCTCACAAAGAAGTATAGGTGCAGAAGCAGAGAGTTCTCAGGATTCAACCTTGGAATGTGCCAACATTTAGATATTTAGACACTGATCAGGAGAGTTCAATGAAGGTAGAAAAAGGTGTGGAGACTGGAGTATCTGAGACATCTACTGAAGGAAATGTTTTTTAAAAGAGGGTTTGTAATCAACTCTCAAATGTTGTTTAAAAAAACAAATAAGATTAGGGTTAAAAATTGACTTTGCAATTGGCATGATAGAAATTGTTGATAGGAATGAAAAAATATTGGAGTGACTTGAGGTTAAATGGTTAATGCTGAAACTCTTTAGGGGAGGGTTTTCTTGTTTGTTTGTTTTTTGTTTTTGTTTTTGTTTTACCAAAGAAGGGCTTCTCTGGTGGCTCAGCTGGTAAAGAATCTGCCTGCAATGTGGGAGACCTGGGTTCATTCCTGGGTTGGGAAGATCCCCTAGAGAAAGGAACAACTACCCACTCCAGTATTCTGGCCTGGATAGTTCCATGGATTGTATAGACCCTGGGGTCACAAAGAATAGGACACGACTGAGCAACTTTCGCTTTCACTTTGCCAAAGAAGACCAAAGTAACGGGGATGTGGATTCCAGGAGCATTTTTTTAAGATGGCAGATATTTTACCATGTTTGTAATTTGATGAACATGACCGACTCGATGGACGTGAGTTTGAGTGAACTCCAGGAGTTGTTGATGGACAGGGAGGCCTGGCGTGCTGCGATTCACGGGGTGGCAAAGAGTCGGACACGACTGAGCAACTGAACTGAACATGACCAAGTAAAGAAGGAGAGATTAGTAATGCAAAATTTGGGTGAAAATTGCAGGAAAAAGGTCTACTTGTCCTCAGTAGGACAAGGGGAATGGGATCCAGAACAGAGATTGTTAGTCTTGGAAGGAAGCACAGACAGTTCATCCATCCCTCACTTTATTCAGATCTCTGCTCAGACATATCAGGGATATGTTTCCTGAACATCCTTCCTAAAATTGTACCCTGCCTATGGATCACAGCTTTACTTTTCTTTGTAATCCCTTTCCTGTCTCATATTACATTGAATATACATATTTTCATTAAGTTATTGTTTGTCTTTTATCCATGAATATGGTCATCAGAAGAGAAGAGACTTTGCTCTCTCCAGATGTCATAATGTTGCCTGAGAGGAGTACCCTTCATAAATACTTGTGTATTAAATGAGTGAAACAGGAAGAAAAAAATAGAAAAATAGGTGTACAAATGCAGGTAGGTTTGTAGATTTAGTGGACAGAAGAATTCTTTCTCTTCTCATTACTTCTATTTTCTTGGTGTTGTGAGAGACAAGTCACCAATTTGGAACTGAAAAGAAACTGGGAAATATTTGCCCCAGAGAATAGGAGGAATGTACTACAAAATGTGCCTGAATTACCAGAAAATGTCAAGAGACATTTGATTGGTGGTCACAGTTGCAAAATTAGACCAGTTAGTAAATTTGTGAGTTTTCTTTCACTTGAAATCTGCCAGTGAGGTGCAGGAACAGAAAGTGAAAATTGCTCACTCATGTCTGACTCTTTGTAACCCCACGGACTATACATACAGTCCGTGGAATTCTCCTGGCCAGAATACTGGAGTGGGTAGCCGTTGCCTTCTCCAGGGGATCTTCCCAACCCAGGGATTGAACCCAGGTCTCCCACATTGTGGGTGGATTCGTTACCAGCTGAGCCACAAGGGAAGCCCAAGAATGATGCAAAGAGCTGACTCATTTGAAAAGACCCTGATGCTGGAAAAATTGAAGGCAGGAGGAGAAAGGGATGACAGAGGATGAGATGATTGGATGGGATCACCAACTCAATGGACCTGAGTTTGGGTAAATTCCGAGAGTTGGTGACGGACACGGAGGCCTGGCATGCTGTGGCCCATGGGGTCACAAAGAGTCATACACGACTGAGCGACTGAACTGAATTGAAAGTCTATCCCTTCTCCAGTGGATCTTCTCGGCTCAGGAATCAAACCGGGGTCTCCTGCATTGAAGGCAGATTCTTTACCAATTGAGCTATTAGGGAAGCAGGGACAGAGAAAGTAGAGAATGAGATTTAATCATTATCAAGATTTTTGCTATAAGAGTATAATAGAGGTTAAGAGAGTTATATTAGTTTCCTGCAACTGCCATAAAAATGGTACCACAAACTTGGTAGCTTAAAACAACAAAAATTTATTCTCTCACAGTTGAGACACCAGAAGTCTGAAGTCAAGGTATCAGGAGGATTGATTCCTTCTTGAGGCTCTGGGGAAGAAACTGTCCCAGTTCCTCTCCTTCCTTCTCGTGGTTTCCCCCATTCCTTGGCTTGTGGCAGCATAACTCCCTGCCCTGCTTCCATCTTCATAGGGCCTTGCCGCCTGTGCCTGTGCTGCTGTGTGTTCTTCTCTTTCTATGAGAGCACCTGTCTTGAATTTAGGACTCTGCCTAATCTAGTGTGTTCTATCTCCACCAATTACATCTGCAAAGACTATTTCCAAATAAAGTCATATGCTAAGGCTCTGAGTGGACATGAACACTGGGGACTGTCCAACTCACAGTCCGACTCACAACAGGGGCTGAGCGTATTCACAAAGAAGTGATTATAGCCATGAACCATAGATTCTAGAAGGGATAGTGCTCCCAGGATGTGTGTGAGGTGGATCATGGGCACTGAAAAATGATATATTCAGTAGATTAGCGGACTCTATATGGACAAGGTAATAGAGGAAAGGTACTACGATAACTGACTTTGAAAAGTAGCTGGTAGTGAACAGAGAGTGGGAAGCCTGAAATTTAGGAGGCAGTGTATGAGTTGATAATGTTAAATTCTAGGACATAACCGTGGAAGAGGTTGGAAGGAGTGTTATAAAGGAAAAGGCCATCAGAACTGATGAGATCAAGGAACTGTGGACAAGGTCAAGGACAGCACATTTAGCTAAATCTTTGAAGGGAGGTGGTAAAATTGACAAGGATGGGAAAGTAGTAAGTGATGTGCTGAGATCCTTAAAGACTGAGGAAGAATGATCAGGTCGTCAGTATTACCTCGGTGAGGATACACAGCAGCTGATACCTTATGGCATGTAAGAGTGAAAGGAGCTAGTGAACTGGAGGGAAGAGCAAGGCGACTCTCATCCCAGGTGCTGTGGGATTTAGGGCATGAGAACATATCAGCTACCCTCTATGAGTAGGGTGTAGCTTCGTCAGAAAATATTCAGGTTTCAAGTACAACAAAAATATTCAGAGTATAAGCTGAAGATGCAGAAGATGCAGAGGATTCTACTGACAACAGCAAGGTGGAGTGGTCTGGGAGTGACCAGAACAGTGGGAGGCTGCATCAGACTACAGAATGTACACCACCACGGCCAGAGGCCGGGGAGGCGGTTTGGCTGGGGAGATTTCTGGCGGTGATGGCAGCGAACAGGGCAGCATAGCCCTCCACTGTAGGGACAGACTTTAATTTAATGAATCCTTCTCTTAATTTGAAGAAGGTGCTGTTCCTACCTTCACAGTATTATCCATAATAACTCTATAAGGAGTATTTGTACCCCCATCCCAAGTGTTACACATGCTTTGCCGCAGCTTGTATGTGGGTTCCCTGTGTTTATTAATGTCTGTATTCTAGAAGGGATAGTGCTCCCAGGATGTGTAGTGAGGTGGATCATGGGCACTGAAAAATGATATATTCAGTAGATTAGCGGACTCTATATGGACAAGGTAATAGAGGAAAGGTACTACGATAACTGACTTTGAAAAGTAGCTGGTAGTGAACAGAGAGTGGGAAGCCTGAAATTTAGGAGGCAGTGTATGAGTTGATAATGTTAAATTCTAGGACATAACCGTGGAAGAGGTTGGAAGGAGTGTTATAAAGGAAAAGGCCATCAGAACTGATGAGATCAAGGAACTGTGGACAAGGTCAAGGACAGCACATTTAGCTAAATCTTTGAAGGGAGGTGGTAAAATTGACAAGGATGGGAAAGTAGTAAGTGATGTGCTGAGATCCTTAAAGACTGAGGAAGAATGATCAGGTCGTCAGTATTACCTCGGTGAGGATACACAGCAGCTGATACCTTATGGCATGTAAGAGTGAAAGGAGCTAGTGAACTGGAGGGAAGAGCAAGGCGACTCTCATCCCAGGTGCTGTGGGATTTAGGGCATGAGAACATATCAGCTACCCTCTATGAGTAGGGTGTAGCTTCGTCAGAAAATATTCAGGTTTCAAGTACAACAAAAATATTCAGAGTATAAGCTGAAGATGCAGAAGATGCAGAGGATTCTACTGACAACAGCAAGGTGGAGTGGTCTGGGAGTGACCAGAACAGTGGGAGGCTGCATCAGACTACAGAATGTACACCACCACGGCCAGAGGCCGGGGAGGCGGTTTGGCTGGGGAGATTTCTGGCGGTGATGGCAGCGAACAGGGCAGCATAGCCCTCCACTGTAGGGACAGACTTTAATTTAATGAATCCTTCTCTTAATTTGAAGAAGGTGCTGTTCCTACCTTCACAGTATTATCCATAATAACTCTATAAGGAGTATTTGTACCCCCATCCCAAGTGTTACACATGCTTTGCCGCAGCTTGTATGTGGGTTCCCTGTGTTTATTAATGTCTGCCTTTCATGCATTGGAGAAGGAAATGGCAACCCACTCCAGTGCTCTTGCCTGGAGAATCCCAAGGACAGGGGAGCCTGGCGGGCTGCCGTCTATGGGGTCGCACAGAGTCGGAGACGACTGAGGTGACTTAGCAGCAACAGCTGCTGCCTTTCACTGGAATGGGAGGGTCTTGAGTGTTGGGCTCCTGGACTAGCCAACTTCTTTATTCATAGCACTTTGCACATAGTAGGAGTTTCAAAATGACTGCATGGATTGTGGTGAGTTGAAAAACTAAAATCAAGAAAACATTCAGTTCTCTGTCTCTGCTTTCCTTAGTCTTTTATAGAACTAGGGGAAGAGCAGGGTGTTATGCTAAAAATCTTTTCTCCCTATGATAGTCTTACAGCCTGTTTACTTGTTCAGGGCACATCGTCACCATGTGACAGGACGTGTGTGCTCTAAAACGACAAAGTGTGTGGATCCTGGCCAGGAGAGTCAAGAAACTGCTTCATAAACAAAGCTGTAAATAACATCTGGGCTGTCCAGATACAGGAGGACCTGGTGGCTCTTCCTTTTGGCTGTTTTGTTTGGTCGTGGCCATCTCCCTGTAGACACAAATGAATCAGGGAGCCGCCGTCTCAGCCCCAAGTTACTCCAGGCTAATTTTGTTGCTGAGAAGTCGTGGCAGGCTCTCTCAATGGGAAAACCAGACCCTGTAGGGTGAAATGACAGGAAACCAGTGAATCACAGCATTGAGGAGGGAAGCCGAAAGATCCATATCATGAAGATAAGGGGGAACTGTGAAGGGGAAATAAAGCTTAAAAACATTTTTTGTCTCAGGTTACAGAAAAATTTGATGAGAATAATAATACTAATTTAAAAGTGATAGAATTATTTTGATCTGACTATACCTCAAACCACAACTTTCTTTGTAGACATTAGTCAACTTAGCTATCTAATATTTAAATCATTTTCTTTCTACTGCAGTTGATTTGTAGACTATTGTAATAACATTCTATAATGAATGGACGTTACACCAAACGAAAGATAAACGTGATATTATATGCTGAAAGAAAACTTCACTGTAGATATTAGTACGTACTACAGAAAATTCTATAGCAACCTACAAGTGCAAACTTCTCTGCTTCCTTGATGACTCATGATGTTTGTGCCTTTTCTGGAAGGTGTAACCTGTTTGAATAGGGTGTGAGTTCTGCTAATGCAAACATTACAGATAAAGGCAAATTTGAGGGGAAAAAAGCAGTAGAACCTTAGAAGGTGGCTTTTCCCCTTTCTCTACATGTCAGCAAGTAGAGCTTGAAAAAGATCTGGTGTTTTGCCAGTAGCACACTGCAGCACAGTCATCACTAAAATTACAGAGTTGAAAGGAAGAAAGGCTTGATGAAGGGCTGAGTGAGGCTCCAGTGCCCCATCATGGCCTGCAGACGTCACCTGGCTGTGTCTGTGTCACTCGTGTGCCTCCGTGCCAAATTCTGGGCTCCAGCCCCAGGAAAACGTGCCAGAATGCAGCATTCTTCACCAATGCTCATGATAAAACTAACAGAATTGCAGAGATAAATAGACGAGTCCACTATCACAGCTGGGGACTTGAGTACTCTGGAAACACTGCTTTGTCTCTGATTCAATTCCGTTCAGCAGATACTGACTGAATAACTACCATATGCCCCATGAGACTGCATGAACATGATCCAAACTTTGGGGTTGGGAGATCTGAGTCTAGAACCAGGGCCTACCATTTACCACTTAAGACCCCAGGTCAATCACTGATCTTTTTCTCAGTGTATGTCCACATCTGAAATGAGTGCCAGTGAGAATTAAAGGCCACAAGTGGGTGCTGTTATATGCTCAGTGGTTATTTTTGTTTCTCTCTAGTGGATCTGAACATCAGTTTAAGTTAAGGTTTTAACTCAAAGAGTTGACTGTCTCAACTGGGAGACACTGACCTACGTCCTGGGAGAATTTTGTACATGCACTTGGAGGTGACGTGAGGGGCTGAGTCCAGTCCAGTGGATCTGGGTCTCTGAGGTCCAAGTAAGAATCTTTACATACAACAGGCTCACAGGGATCTGAAGCATTCTACCGAAAAGCTAGCCTCAATCCTCCTCAAATCCATGAATGCTGACATTTTCAGAGACTCCTGAGACAAAAGACCTGAAAGGCATTTCAGGATTTATGTTTTATCACACCCTGTAGAGCTGGGGGGTGGGGCTGGCCATAGGGAGGGAAAGACAGAGAATCTTCCCCACAAACTTCTCTTCCATAATATGAGATAGAAGCTCTGACCACCAAGCTCCCATGGCAATTTTCTGCTCTTCTTTAATGCTGCTAATCACTTTCAACTTTGCATTAGAAGTTTTATCAAATTTATTCTCCCCATGGTTCCTTTTCTATCTCTTGGCACATGGCCATGAGAAATACATACTGAGATAAATTGATTAGCAAATAAGTTCAACTATTCATTCTTCCTAACTTCCATAACTGTGAAGACCCAAAAGGAAAGCTGGACTGGGATAGGAAGGGGAAATGTGGCATCTCTGAAACTGCTTGGGAGGGGCCATTTCCCCAAGGATGGGAGCAAATGTACATTTCCCTGTCTCTCCAGGAAAGGATTGGATGTTGAAATCTTGAAATTGCCTTGCTCTATTCTGCCAGACTTACAAACACATGTGAGATGCTGGTGGAGGTTGATTCACCAAAATAATTTTCTAGAGAGGAAAATCAACAATCAAAATGGGCTGTCCTCCAGTGAGATTCAGTGACCTTAAAAATTCAAGCTGCCAAGGTCTCCAGACTGCCAACTGGCACCTTTATGCCCCTGTCTTTTGCAGGTAATTCTGTCCAGTAGAGAGCCCAACAGCCTGATAAGCTAGGTTTGTAGTGGGGAGAGAAACCAAGAGACTGTATAGACACAGACTAAAAGAGGAAGAATCAGTGGAACCCCGAGATTAATCATAACATCTTATGTGGCACTTGAGACGTTTTCCAGGTTTGAACCGCTTGTTCAGAATATTGTTGGCATCTTGCCGAGGGGAGATATTAAGTCAGGTTCCCCGAATCCCTTTGGAGGTCATCCATTCTAAAGCTAATTGTCTAGGTTCTCTTAGGATTTCATGGTGGAACATGTTCTTTGACAGGCAAGAGTGCAAAGTAGAATCTCCTGTGATAGTGTAGAGAGATCAATCCATTAAAAATAAAGCCTTGGAGGTGTCTACCCAGATCTGCTGTTGTTAAGGAAATAGCTTCAAGAAAAACAGGTAACAGCCACTCAACCTGAGTGTTAGTTGAGCTGTTCAGATGAGTGATTCTCAAGATTCACTACCAACCTGAATTAAATGAGTACATCCAAATTGATATCAGCATCACTTGTATAAATATACATATTCATCTCTGCCAGTTCCACTCCAGAGTGCCTGATTGAGTAGGTTTGTGAATATATACTTTTTTAAAAGCTATCCAGGATTCAAGGCCCAGTAAGGCTTGGGAACTTCTGGAGTCCATAACTAACATTGTCCGGGAGGAGCCCAAGTGTGGAACAACTCAGAGACAGCATTACAATTCTCCAGTGAATTTTTGGCATTGAGAAATACTTCAGGTAGTAAGTTAAATTCTGTAGATGTATTCATGTGCTTTACACACACACACACACACACACACACACACACACACACACACACATATACCAGTGATAGAAAAACTCTAGATTTGATTCACCCAGTTGCTAGTCAAATTCTTTCCATCCACTGAACTTCCTCAGAGCTCTTTGAAGTCAGCAATTACTTTGTTCTCAGAGGAGTCATTTTGTGGCAAGGAAAATGTTGAAAGCTTGGCAATGTATTAGGACTTTCCAAATCTGGGTCATTTCAAAATATTTATCTGTATGTTGTTTATCCTTTTTCAGTATTTAGACTTCATTCTTTCTAATAACCAGAGAACAGTCTATTGCTGTTAGTCACCTGGAATGCATAATAAAGATAGTAAATTTGCCAGTGGTTCTAACATAAGGCAGCTATCTTTAATAATTTCCTTAATAACCCCCTGTCCTCCTTCAGAAGCACAGATTTAGCAGCTGAATAGAGGCCTTTATACAGTGCCTGACACAGAATCACTCCTCAGTAAATATGAGCTATGATTTTCAGTATTCTATTTTCATTAACTCAGTATCCAGCCCCACTTTTCCAGACAGGTTACCATCAGTGTTCTAAACGAGTATTTTACACACATCCTCTTCCAAGCTTCTAAAATTACTATTCTCGACCTCCTGTTCTATCCCATATGTTTGTCCCTGACACTTATAGAGTGAGAGATCTTTGGGTAACATCCCTGCTGGTAGTTGAAACATGTGGCTTTTTTTTTAGTGTTCTCTTAGATTCCTCATTTGCAGGAAACCACAAATCCTAATGTTGATTTCCTGTATTGCTATAGAATCTCAAGATGCAGGAATTTCACTTTTTAATGGCCCGTCTCTCTATGCAAAAGACTGTCCATACCAAGATGCTCACTGTTTTATCTGAAAGTGCACTGACTCATAACTCCATGCACAGATACCTCCCACCTCTTCTCTCTGTCTCTAATCTGTGGTAGTAGCTCAACCTGACCCTCCAATTCCAAAGGGTATTGAATCATTGGCTTTCACCCAGTCCAGGTCCCAATTAGTATCCTCTGTATTCTTTTTTAACCATGTAATGGATTAGGTATTGATGTTTATAGCAGCCTCATTGATAACACTGAGGATAAGATAGCTTTGGTGTCTCTCAAACCATTTAAGTTTCTTCAGTGAATGCTTCCACTGGATTTCCTCTATACAGCACATTGTCAATCAAGCACTGCCTATCACAGGGAAATCCACAAAGCCAGAGCATGTGTGTGTATCAGAGCCTATGGAAGACAGGAAGATTACAAAAAAGGGACATTTTTAATGTTTTCGTTTTAGAGTCCTTCTGCCCCATCCTCTCTCCCTCCCTTCTTCTCCTCCTCCCCCTCTCCTTCTCTCACTTGCTCTCTCTCTCTCTCTTTCTCTCCACACACACACACACACACACACACACACACACACACACACACAGAGCTTCTGTTTTCCAGGAGCTTTTGAAATTTTACTTGGCTCATATTCCTGAGACCAGTGGATAGAAATGAAAATTGGATAGGAAAGGAGCTGAAAACATCTATAAATTTTCATTGCATGGGGTATGATAGTTTTCCTGTCTGAACTATTTTAAAAATAGATTTACCAGGAAATATTGCTTTATATAGAAGGACTGCCCTGCTATATGGTTATTATTATCATTACCAATTAAAACCACCATATTAATAGCTCTCTTGAATAATGACTTTCATTTGACTATATGAAAAGTTTAGAAAATATTGAGAAAAATTTCCCTGCGTTGTAATTCTAGGGATGACATTCTAAGGAAAGTCCTATCCTATTGAAGCAATGTGTCCCATAGAATTACAGTACTTGAGGGGGGAAAACTTTCTGAAGTCTTATTAGTTCCTCTTTTAACTTCACTTACTATGAAGGAATAGTTTCCAATGATTTAACCTAAACATAGAAAATAATCATTCTAATTCTATGTAAGATTTTAAGATTCCCTAGTTCCTTGTCTTCTTTATCACATATGCTTTTGCTTCCCAATCTATATTAAAATAGAAAAAGTGAAAACAATGTAGTGAGGTGATTTTTTTTTTTTTCATAAAGATCTGCCTTTAGTTTGAGATTATTTCCTATTTATTATTTTGGTGTTCAAATACCCTTCCCTTTTTGAAGTTATGGGTGCAGTAGATGGAAGGGTTTTGTTTATTGCCCTCACTTGACAAAATGAAAAACTGACTCTTCCATATTGGGCCCAAAATTTAAGTGTAAAATTTTACTTTTTAAGGAAACTCAAAACTCCTGAAATCAGCACTATGTCTTTAGACTTCACGACAGAGCACTGCTAAATGCCTCAATTTGGGGCTGCAATAAGCCAGACCATGAAGGGATGGCTGCTGGAGACTTAGCTGTTATAACTTTAGAAATAGATTAGGTGACTGTTGCCGGTGTCCCAGAGGTCATAATTCTTCCTCAGATATTTCAAAAGGATAAGGTAATTAAGTTAATAATCCCTGTTGTTACAAATACTAGTTGTGGCATTGTTCATTTATTGCCTTCAACAGCCATGATATCGATTTACACAAGAATTACTTGGGGGAAGTCCTGGTATTGAAGACTCCAGAAAGAAACTAGGATCAAAGACTCCTAGATTAAAGGGTTGATTTAGGATAAATGTTAAAAGGCATAATGTGAACAACACACTTATTACAAACAAGAAATCCCAGTCTTACCTACCTTTCTATATGGTGACAGGCATTTCACTTCCTGTGAAAACAAAACAAAAATGGAAACATAAATGAGTGAAGTAAATTGTTACTTGGGCAATTAACATAAAAGCACTTGTATTTAGATATCTTTAATTTGCATTTCAAATGAAGTTTAATAGTTAAAGTAGGTAAGGCCACACAGGAAGAAAAATTTGACTTCTAAATATGTACATATTTGAATAGTATGTACAACAAATGTGTACATAGGTTTTTTACAAGCCCAAAAAGTTCATTTATCTGTCTGTTGTATTTTAAGATCATAATATTTAGAGATTTATCTGGCCTCTTTTAAGAAACTCAGAATGCACAATTTAACTGGCTAGATGATCCCACTTCATAAACCACAGACATTCAAATTAGCATAGTCTCATAGGCTCAAAGAGATAAATCAGAGTGTGGTAAAAGAAGAATTTTAATAAAACATGAAAATACAACCTATACCAACTATTCAGTATTTCTGCAGACTACTGCTTCTCAGTATCATCTCCTGCATGACAACTGCTCTGGCCAAGGGCTGGTGAAAAAACTTTGAGGAAAAACTCAAAACCTATGCAAAATGTAGCATTTCAAATCTATCTGCCAAGTTGACAAGAAAGACCATTTCATAGAACATTTGCATAAATTAAGTTTCCATTTTCCCACTTACATTGTACTCCTGGGCAATCTGCCAGACTACTACCTGTTTTCAGAAGCCCTGGGTGGGATTTTTTGTTCAGCATCTGGTGGTCAGGAAGGATCTATCCTCATAACTCTGTGGTTCACCTTGCCCTCTTAAGTAAATACACTCTCTTCTTTTCCACATTCTTTCACTCTGTATAATAGGCTCCAGTTTCACCCATCTCATTAGAACTGATTCAAATATATTCTTTTTAATGGCTGAGTAATATTCTATTGTGTATATGTACCCAGCCTTCTTATCCATTCATCTGCTGATGGACATCAAGGTTGCTTCCACGTCCTGGCTATTATAAACAGCGCTGTGATGAACACTGGGGTACATGTGTCTCTTTTGATTCTGATTTCCTCAGTGTGTACGCCCAGTAGTGGGATTGCTGGGTCATAAAGCAGTTCTATTTCCAGTTTTTAAAGGAATATCCACACTGTTCTCCATAATGGCTGTACTAGTTTGCATTCCCACACCCTCTCCAGCATTTATAGGTTATAGACTTTTGGATCGCAGCCATTCTGACTGGTGTGAAATGGTACCTCATTGTGGTTTTGATTTGCATTTCTCTGACAATGAGTGATGTTAAGTATCTTTTCATATGTTTGTTAGCCATCTGTATGTCTTCTTTGGAGAAATGTCTGTTTAGTTCTTTGGCCCACTTTTTGATTGGGTCATTTATTTTTCTGGAATTGAGCTGCATGAGTTGCTTGTATATTTTTGAGATTAATTATTTGTCAGTTGCTTTGTTTGCTATTATTTTCTCCCATTCTGAAGGTTGTCTTTTACCTTGCTTATAGTTTTCTTTGTTGTGCAGAAGTTCTTAATTTTAATTAGGTCTCATTTGTTTATTTTTGCTTTTATTTCCAATATTCTGGGAGGTGGGTCATAGAGGATCTTGCTGTGATTTATATCGGAGAGTGTTTTGCCTATGTTTTCCTCTAGGAGTTTTATAGTGTAATTCTTTGTCAGTTGTTTCATTTGCTATTATTTTCTCCCATTCTGAAGGTTGTCTTTTACCTTGCTTATAGTTTTCTTTGTTGTGCAGAAGTTCTTAATTTTAATTAGGTCTCATTTGTTTATTTTTGCTTTTATTTCCAATATTCTGGGAGGTGGGTCATAGAGGATCTTGCTGTGATTTATATCGGAGAGTGTTTTGCCTATGTTTTCCTCTAGGAGTTTTATAGTTTCTGGTCTTATGTTTAGATCTTTAATCTATTTTGAGTTTATTTTTGTGTATGGTGTTAGAAAGTGTTCTAGTTTCATTCTTTTACAAGTGGCTGACCAGTTTTCCCAGCACTACTTGTTAAAGAGATTGTCTTTTCTCCATTGTATATTCCTGCCTCCTTTGTCAAAGATAAGGTGTCCATAGGTGCATGGATTTATCTTTGGGCTTTCTATTTTGTTTCATTGATCTATATTTCTGTCTTTGTGCCAGTACCATACTGTCTTGATGACTGTGGCTTTGTAGTAGAGCCTGAAGTCAGGCAGGTTGATTCCTCCAGTTCCATTCTTCTTTCTCAAGATTGCTTTGGCTATTCAAGGTTTTTTGTATTTCCATAAAAATTGTGAAATTATTTGTTCTAGTTCTCTGCAAAATACCATTAGTAGCTTGAAAGGGATTGCATTGAATCTATAGATTGCTTTGGGTAGTATACTCATTTTCATTATATTGATTCTTCTGATCCATGAACATGGTATATTTCTCAACTTTTATTTTTGATTCAGTAACATGTAAGGTTTTGTCCAAACAGGGTCACAGATTTGGCTCATGGGCCAAATCAGTCTCTCATCTGATTTAATATATAAGGTTTTATGAGGCCACATCCATGGCCATTTGTTTTGCAGTGTCTATGGATGCCACAACAGTTGAATAGCTGCTACAGATATGGCATGGACCACAAAGCTTAAAATATTTACTATCTGGCCCTTTCATAGAAAATGTTTGCTGACTTTGTTCTTGTATGAGGGGATTATCAATCCACATGGGTTTGGGTGCTAATTCTCTATCATAGAAACATTGCAAAAGTTTTTTTTTTTATTTAAAGTCATTGCTTTTCAACTTACTAAGAAAAAAAATTCTCTGCAAAGAAAATTTGTAGGTATCTTTCAGGTTTATCAGATATACCTGCCCATTTTTCCTATCATTTCAATTTTTATTTTGGTCTTCATATAGATTCATACTATTTGCTAAGAGAAGGGGAATTATTTGAGGGCAAGTGTGCTCAATATTGAAACAGGCAGGCTTTGGCAAAATTCAAGGAAGGAGAAGCTACCCTCGCCTTTCCACCATCCCTTCTCTCTGGCCCTGTCCTCTATTTCTTCTCTTCCTTGCTCTGCTTTAGGTCATTCCCAGATTCCTGCTTTATTTGAGTCAGCCCTCAAGTAATTTCTTCCAGGCTCTGTTTTTTTTAATTTATTTATATTTATTTATTTATCTGTCCAGGCTGGGTCTTATTAATAGTTGCAGCACAAGGGATCCTTTAGTTTTGGCATGCAGGATCTATTTCCCTGATCTGGGGTTGAACCCAGGTCCCCTGCATTGGGAGCTTAACCACTGGACCACCAGGGAAGTCCCTTCCACTTGACTTTTAACTGATAGTGACATTAGTGATACTTTTCCAAATACAAACATCTTTACCATTTATATTTTAAAATGAATATCTGAGGCGAGAAATTATAGCACAATCAGAGCTTGCCAATCAGGGGGCTGAGTGTATGGATTACTTTCATGTAAAGGTTTAGGTCTCCATTCCAAACGTTCTGGGCCAGTTCTTTCCAATCACCCCTAGGATGATATATCAACATTGTGTTTTTCTATTATGCCGTGAATGGAAAGAGATTGGAAATCGCTCAACCCTAGGAACAAATCAGTATGTGTTTCACTTATCCCAAAAGGGGAACAAATTTTGGGAAATCAGAGTTAATCATGATCACTTTATTGTTCCTGGAGAGTTACAAGTTATAAGACTCTGCTTGTAAGTGAATTAGTAATCTTACTTAGATAAAATTATATGGAGTACAACTTTAGATCAGTCTCAAACAAGCACAAAATCAAGCTTTACTAATTAGCTAATTAGGATTGTATTACTGATTACAAGGATGTAAAATACATCTCTGTCCTCTTCCTCTGCCTCCTTCCTACTTCTCCCAATGCCTGGTCCATAGGAGCCCAAAATTCCACAGTTGTGCTACCTCTAGTATGATCCATAGACCTGTAGTATTGTCATAACCTGAGAACTTGTTAGATGTGCAGAATCTCAGCCTACACCAATCTACTGAACCAGACTGTGCTCTTTAACAAAATTCACCAAATGATTCATATGCACTAAAGTTTGAGAAGCACTGGGTAAGATATCAAGGGAGATGAGAAATCTGGTTATGCCATCTAAAATTTGGAAGACAAGAAGCTAAAAATAAGTATTTCAGAAAAGATGGAAAATAATATAATGCAAAGGAAAAATATATTTTCTCCTAAATAAAAATCCGTGAGTGGAGAACGCCATTTTATAAACTCAGTCAGCCCTGGGACTGGACTTTCTTTACCACAAGGCAGTCCATCCCACAGAGCATTAAGCAGAAGTCCTGATGTGTGGTCCCCAGCTTCTACCATTTCCTTTAACCTGCTGTGGAAGGGTGAAACTATGATGTGTTAAGCTTAGTCTAGGTTCCATTTCTCCTGGAAGGAAATCCATCAGCTTCTTGTTCACATGGAGAGCTCTGGGCTCATAGCAGAAAGGCTCAACAGGACACAGAGCTGATTTAATGGGCAGTGCAAATCTCCAAACTGGAGCCTATTCCCAGAATAGAAACAAGCACCTGGGATTCTTGGAGTGCATTGGTCATGGAGCAAGAAAGAAGGAGAATCCTCTCTGTGGTTTAGTTAATTTGGGGATGCTTCCTGTCGGGCCACTCTGACTTCTAGAAGAAGCAATTCAAAAAGCCATAACACAGCCAACATGGAAAGTGGAATTGCCTAATATTTGGGAGAAAAGAATCATATTTGCAAATCTGTATAGAACAGGAGATATAATGACATGCTTGGCTTTCAGTTCTCAGTTTAGTCACTCAGTCATGTCCTACTCTTTGTGACCCATAGACTGCAACCCTTCAGGCTTCCCTGTCCATCACCAACTCCCAGAGTTTACTCAAACTCATGTCCTTTGAGTCGGTGATGCCATCCAACCATCTCATCCTCTGTCGTCCCCTTCTCCTCCTGCCTTCAATCTTTCCCAGATCAGGATCTTTTCTAATGAGTCAGTTCTTCACATCAGATGGCCAAAATATTGGATCTTCAGCTTTAGCATCACTTCTTCCAATGAATATTCAGGGATGGTTTCCTTTGGGATTGACTGATTTGATCACCTTGCAGTCCAAGAGACTCTCAAGAGTCTTCTTCAACACCACAATTCAAAAGCATCAATTCTTCAGCACTCAGCTTTCTTTATAGTCTTAACTCTCACATCCATACGTGACTACTCAAAAAACCATAGCTTTAACTAGATGGACCTTTTTTGGCAAAGTAATGTCTCTGCTTTTTATGCAGTCCATCCCACAGAGCATTAAGCAGAAGTCCTGATGTGTGGTCCCCAGCTTCTACCATTTCCTTTAACCTGCTGTGGAAGGGTGAAACTATGATGTGTTAAGCTTAGTCTAGGTTCCATTTCTCCTGGAAGGAAATCCCATCAGCTTCTTGTTCACATGGAGAGCTCTGGGCTCATAGCAGAAAGGCTCAACAGGACACAGAGCTGATTTAATGGGCAGTGCAAATCTCCAAACTGGAGCCTATTCCCAGAATAGAAACAAGCACCTGGGATTCTTGGAGTGCATTGGTCATGGAGCAAGAAAGAAGGAGAATCCTCTCTGTGGTTTAGTTAATTTGGGGATGCTTCCTGTCGGGCCACTCTGACTTCTAGAAGAAGCAATTCAAAAAGCCATAACACAGCCAACATGGAAAGTGGAATTGCCTAATATTTGGGAGAAAAGAATCATATTTGCAAATCTGTATAGAACAGGAGATATAATGACATGCTTGGCTTTCAGTTCTCAGTTTAGTCACTCAGTCATGTCCTACTCTTTGTGACCCATAGACTGCAACCCTTCAGGCTTCCCTGTCCATCACCAACTCCCAGAGTTTACTCAAACTCATGTCCTTTGAGTCGGTGATGCCATCCAACCATCTCATCCTCTGTCGTCCCCTTCTCCTCCTGCCTTCAATCTTTCCCAGATCAGGATCTTTTCTAATGAGTCAGTTCTTCACATCAGATGGCCAAAATATTGGATCTTCAGCTTTAGCATCACTTCTTCCAATGAATATTCAGGGATGGTTTCCTTTGGGATTGACTGATTTGATCACCTTGCAGTCCAAGAGACTCTCAAGAGTCTTCTTCAACACCACAATTCAAAAGCATCAATTCTTCAGCACTCAGCTTTCTTTATAGTCTTAACTCTCACATCCATACGTGACTACTCAAAAAACCATAGCTTTAACTAGATGGACCTTTTTTGGCAAAGTAATGTCTCTGCTTTTTAGTATGCTGTCTAGGTTGGTCATGGCTTTTATTCTAAGGAGCAAGTGCCATTTAATTTCATGGCTACAGTCACCATCTGCAGTGATTTTGGAGCCCCCCAAAATAAAATCTGGCACTGTTTCCACTTGGCCATGAAGTCATGGGACCAGATGCCATGATCTTAGTTTTCTGAATGTTGAGTTTTAAGCCAACTTTTTCACTCTCCTCTTTCACTTTAGTTCTTCTTCACTTTCTGCCATGAGGGTGGTGTCATTTGCGTATCTGAGGTTGATATTTCTCCCAGCAATCTTGATTCCAACATGTGCTTCATCCAGACCAGCATTTTGCATTATGTACTCTGCATATAAGTTAAATAAACTGTGTGCTATGACCAGTGTGTTCTCTTGGCAAAACTCTGTTAGCCTTTGCCATGCTTCATTCTATACTCCAAGGCCAGATTTGCCTGTTATTATTCCAGGTATCTCTTGACTTCCTACTTTTTCATTCCAGTCCCCTATAATGAAAAGAACATCTTTTTTGGACATCTTATCCACCTTAGCAAGGCACTTCACAGCCTGGCCTTAACCTTCCTGCCCAGCATGGATGTGTAATGTGTACTGTGTTCTTTCCGGATAAAAATCTTCCTCTTGCAATTTCCTCTCTGATACTTTCTCTTCCCAGTACAGGGAACAAAAGGTCATCTTTCAAGACTCAGCTCTCACAATTTTTCCTAACAGATATCTTCCCACTTCTGTCATGCCAAAAAGGTGGTTTTTAACACTTGTCTACTGTGTTCTTATAGCACTTATTATATATTTCTGTTTTAGAATTTATTGCATAGTTTTCAATTTATTTATAACCACAACACACCATTGTGGTACTCCAAAGGGGACACTGTGTCTTTTTAATTCGTTGCACATCCTTTATTCTTGGTGGTAAAACATGGCACAAAGCAGACAGCCAGTATTTGCCAAATTTGAACAAAATTCTCATTTCATTCTCTCAGTCTTTCTGAACTTGTTTTGTTTTGTTTTGTTTTGTTTGTAAGATGAGAGTGATATATCTAGTGTAGAATTATTTGAAAAACTCATTTGGAAAAGCATGAAGTGAATTAATGGGCAAAGTCCATCTCAAGTCCTTCCTTTTCTGTAAGTTTTTTGCTCACACTGGTTGGTCCCCAGTGCAATCTCCTTTATCCATAGGCCAGTTAATATGATATAGAGACACCAAAGTGTATTGTCTTTTATTGCTCTTTAATTGTCTCATATCTATAAATCTTATCTCCCCAGATACACTGTAGTCCAACTCAAACAGCTTCAAATCAGCAAATGGTTATTGGGTGACCAGTGCATGTGAGGATCTGTGCTACTTGAACACTGGCACCAGTTCTGGCTTTAACTTTACTTGTTTTTATTCTTTCAACACATTTATTGAGCATCTACTTACACATATGATCATTGCTCTGAGACAGATTATATTTCCTTCTAGAACTCTGTGTTTCCAAGAAAATTACCAGTACTGCACAAAGTTGAGGGCAAACTGACCAGGCTGTGGTGAGTGATCCTGGATGGAGCAGCCAATGGTCCCAAGCTCAGAATAATCCACATGCTTGTTCACATGAGATTCAGGGAACCCTTGGCATCAGAGATCTCACACAGGGAATAAAACCTGGCAGAAAGGAACTCTGAACTCCAGTTCAAGTCAGGAGTCACATGGCCATCAGTTATAGGACTCCTGCTCTGGAGGAAGGGAATAAAGTGGCCTCAGTCTTGAAGAACACTAGAAAGTACTAAGGAGAGTAACTTAGTCAACACTTGGGACTTTTAGCTAAACCTTCATAGAAATTGCTGGCAACAAGCCACCTCACACCTAAAACCCCAGTATCCCAGAACCCCAGAACTTATATCTTCTAGGCTACAAAGGAGGCCTAGGAGCCCAGGAATAACAACTGAGTCACTGAGTTTTAGATCTGGGGAATAGAACTCAATTATAAACTCTTGCATATGGTGACCTGAGGCTGCTGACCTCCCATCCTCCCTTCTGCCTTCACTCAGGGTGGGAAGGAGCCTGCTAGCAAAGGACTCAGAGGACCCAGTGTCAGCTCAACAGGGGAGAGACAAAGGGGACCAGCTGGGGGCAGTAGCAGGAAGTATTGAAAGGACTCTGGATCATGAATTTAACTACCAGGTATTACATACAGATCTTTGTGTCACTGCACTGATTACCCTGCATTGAAATTGACTTTTCCTTTGTTCATCTCCACTAGGCACCAAGGGCAGAGCCTGGGTCTTGTCTTGTTCACTATTTTATTCTTAGCACAAAACACAATGCCTGCCATAACGTGGGCTCTCAATCTATTTGTCTAAAAAAGGAAAAAGTGAATTTGTGTCAGCCTTAGGATCAAGTAAAGTCATTCAAGTGAAGAAAAGTCAGCATGCTGAAGGCAAAGATGGGCTGTGGGCTAGGCAAGCATGAGGGTCAAGTTGAGAAGCCAAATGAAGCAATATTGAAGAGCAGCTACATGTCTGGGCTTTGGGGTCAATCCTGGCTTTGAATTCTGGCTCTGTCTCTGCTAGTTTCTTCTTTGTGAGCTTGGAAAGTTGTTAAACTGCTCTGAACCTCAGTTTCTACTCCATGTAATAGCAACTTATGAAAGTGAAAGTTGCCCAGTCACGTCTGACTCTCTGCGACCTCATGGACTATACAGTCCATGGAATTCTCTAGGCCAAGATATTGAAGTGGATAGCCTTTCCCTTCTCCAGGGGATCTTCCCAACCCAGGGATTGAACCCAGGTATCCCACACTGTAAGAGGATTCTTTACCAGCTGAGTCACAAGGGAAGCCCAAGAATACTAGAGTCGTAGCCTATCCCTTCTCCAGTGGATCTTCCCAACCCAGGAATCAAACCAAGGTCTCCTGCTCTGCAGGGAGATGCTTTACCAACTGAGCTATCAGGGAAACCCTATAGCAACTTATACTACGAGTTAAATGTGAGGATTTAATAAAGGAGACCCTGTTTCAATTCCAGAGTTGGGAAAATCCCCTAGAGAGGGCATAGGCTACCCATTCCAGTATTCCTGGGCTTCCCCTATGGCTCAAAGGTAAAGAATCAACCTGCAGTGCAGGACCTGGGTTCAATTCCTGGGTTGGGAAGATCCCCTGGAGGAGGGCATGGAAACCCACTCCAATATTCTTGCCTGGAGAATCCCCATGGACAGAGGATTCTAGCAAGCTACAGTCCATGGATCACAAAGAGTCAAACATGACTGAGTGACTAAGCACAGCACACAGATTAAAAAGATCAACTCAGTGCTAGATCCTGTACTCAATAGACAGGAGGAAGCAAATCTTGTCATTCCAGTAGCTAATAAGCCTCACCCAGAGTTTGGTATTGGAGCCCAGAGATAAAGACTCTAGTATCTGAGACTAAAAACAGTGAGGGACTCAAATGGAGACTAAACACATAGGCTGGAGATTGAGGTAATAAGGAACAAGATCCAAGCAAGGGATTTTTTTTCTTTTTTATATTGTAGGAATATGAGTTATTTTAATGTTAGTTAATCCATTAATGGTTTCCTAGGTGGCACTAGTGGTAAAGAATCTGCCCCCCAATGCAGGAGATATAAGAGATGTGGGTTTGACCATTGGGTGGGAAAGATCCCCTGGAGGAGGAAATGGCAACTCATTCCAGTATTCTTGCCTGGAGAATCCCATGAACAGAAAAGCTTGGTGGGCTAAAGACCATAGGGTCTCAAAGAGTCAGACACAACTGAAGTGACTTAGCATGTACACATGAATCCCTTAGTATCATGTGCCATATTAATAAGTGTAGGAGAAAAGGTTATATGGCTGTATTTAGAGATACTTAACAAGTCTTTGACCAAATTTAATACCCATTATGATCAAAATATTCAAGAAAATCAAACATGGGGACCATGATAAATACTTAACATGATAGATAGTGTATCAGTTCAGTTCAGTTGCTCAGTCGTGTCTGACTCTTTGTGACCCCATGGACTGCAGAACGCCAGGCCTCCCTGTCCATCACCACCTCCCAGAGTT